>CP137666.1:24450421-24505177 GCA_037976565.1 Mesocentrotus franciscanus | reverse complement strand
GTGAAGCTTCTTTTTCCATTCAACGGTGCCCTGTCACAAGATATTTGGATAACTGCACTGTCATTAAAACTCTTTGGCCTGTATTTTACTGAAAATTTAAACCAACACTTGGTTTAAGCTTTTGTTCAAAATTGGATTGAACAAACGAAGTTAGTCCGAGGTTTTCCTTTTATTAAACAAAATCAGGATCAGGTCTAACTGAATTGGTAGACTACAGACCTGATTATGGCCCGGACTTATGTGACTCTGCATTTAAACGACAAATAACCGTTTGCCAATATATTTATTCAATATATTTATTCAATATAATTATATAAGGCACCAAGAGCTATCTTTTCTGACCAAATTCATTTGAAATTGGTGCAAATTAATAGTTACAGGTCGACTTGGGTTATGTGCATGGGATATATGTTAATATTTACTTGTTCGTACTCTCTATCTGTTAGTCCATAGGATACTGAGTAAACTTTTTTGAGGTTGCTACATCCTAGCTGTATACAAATATCTTTTTAGGTGACATGTATTTATCTATATCTTATTTATTTATTTCAGTTTAAAAAGACATATAAATATACATGATTCAAAGGTCCAAGGACCAAAACTGATCACGTTTACAAGTAATACAATAAACTTATAGATACAGTAAATATACAATAGTGAGCCAAACAGACAGGTATAACAAGTACAAGATGGCAATAAAGATGAAAAAATAATACATTTCAATCAATATAATACCAAAATAAACTAAGAAAAAGTAATGGTCAAGATCGTCATATTACTAAACTGCTATAGGATAATGGTAACAGATAAACAGACAATAATAATGTTGAGTAACCAAACAATCAAAAATATAAGGGAAAATTATATTTTGAAAATAGGCAACGATAAAGGCCTTAAAACCTGAATTAACATAATTACGTTTGAGTTGAAGGGGTTACCACACAGAAATATATATTTTACGAATTGGAATCGACTAAAAAGCAGTTATACAATGGCATTATTAAAATATATAATGTATACCAAATTTTGAATGTGTCAATTAGAATGTTTCTGAGGAGTAATGCAAAGAGGGAGAGGAAGGTAGAGAGAGAGAGAAGGGAGAGAGAGAGAGAGAGAGAAGGGAGAGAGAGAGAGAGAATCAAGGATTATTAATTGTACGAACAAGAGAAGGAACAGCAAAATTTTGCTATCGGCTAGCCCTGCACCTAGGAATGACCAAACCTTGATTATTACGGAGGGGGCGAAAATTGGGCGCGGAATCTTTAGATGGTGGAAGTCTGTCTCTGTGTTGGGACGTCAGTAGCGAGTGGGCGAATTTCTTATCAAGCTCAATTCTTCTTGCTTGAAGGGAGGGTAGATTAAGACTCTTTAGCCTTTCATCATAGGTGAGAGGGTGAAACCGAGAATGTTCTTGGTCACACGCCTCTGAACTCTCTCAACTTTTTCAGACTGTTGACAAGTGATTGAAGAAGACCAGACAGGTAAGGCATACTCCAGAATGGGACGGATATGTACACTTTAAAACAATAACGCATATTTTGAAAGGCAACATTAACCCGTTGCCTACAGGAACCGGGTGGCTCCTGTATTAAAGCCTATGGGAATGAGAGAATTCAGTACTTAATGGGTTAATTTTGTCCACATGATATAAAAAGAGTAAAATCATTTTAAATGATGGGGAATAGATGGCTTAGTTACACATGATTCATATTGCTTTTCCATTTAAGTTATTACAACAAAAAAATAATGTATCTCTGGAGTCAAGATGAAATTTAATAGAAAACAGACAGTTTTCGAACTACTCTTCAATAAATGTGGATTATTGCCCAATATGCATATGGTCACATGAACAAAGTCTGTGCAAAAAACCAACTTGTCATATCATTAAATGCAATTGTAACAATGCTGGCCTTGATTGGAATAAATAAATCAGTTGTTTGTAATGCAATTTCTTCTGGATGAAATAAAGCAGCTGCTTCTCATGTAATATCTTCTGGAAGGCCTCACTGTGTGTAAATCTTATAAGACCTCTCTGTGTGTATATCTTAAAAAACCTCACTGTGTGTATATCTTATAAGACTTCACTGTGTGTATATCTTATAAGACCTCACTGTGTGTACCGGGTATGTATATCTTATGAGACCTTACTGTGTGTATATCTTATAAGTAGAACACATCCGCATTACAAGGACCTGTTGACCTACCAGTCCACCATCAGGATCACCTTCAAGTTTGACAACTTTCCTCTCCTCCACCCCAAGATTTGTCCTTCCACCAGGTAAAACAGAATCAATGGCCCACTGAAAGTCCCAATGAATGATCCATCGCTCCATCTCAAGCATCTCTACCAGGACATCAAACACAACAGGACCGGTCCTCAGCCTCCTTGTCATTCCTCCTGGGTAACCAAAATTGAAACATTCCTTGATGCCACCTGTGATAGGTGTGAGGGAAGTGTTCAGGAGGACATCAGTGAGGGTCTGACCCTGGACACCGGCGATGAGTTGGATTCCTTGTAGCTTCATGTCAAGGGTTTTCTCGGCATCCTCCAGACTGGATATCTCATCAATGATGACAATCTCAGGTCGGTGGTTCTGGTACGCTTCACTCATGACCTTGTGCTGGAGATTGCTTTCTATAACCTGCATCACAAAAGAAATCAAAATATCAAAGAAAAGATGGAAGTCCTGTCACTTCCATGTATCAGTAACTTATTATCCAATTGTTCAGAAGCCTTAACACCATAAGAAGTAGGTTGGTCCATCCAAAAGACCAATTCAATTCCAATTAAGAGAGGAAAAGACAGGCATTGTGTACAAAATTACTTGCACAGATTGTGACAATTCTTATGTTGGGGAAACTCTTAAAGAGATCCGGTAACTTTGTCTCAGATTCTGAAACAAAATCCTGGATTTAGCTCATGCTGCAATGATAATTATAAACCTTTAAGTCAGTCAGGAACCCCATGACTTTTACAAGCCGATCTCCTGTCTGATTATCAAGATATTTATGATTGGAAATTGAAACCAAATTTTGCGTTTTCCTAACGGTTTTCATAACACTACATTCTATTGGGGAAATTGAGTATGGTAAAACCGGTCACTCAAAGATTTGTACTTTTTTGAGGCACTTCTTGATCATTTTGAAGCGCGATTTTTTTAGGGCTTCAATATTACACCATATCACAGACACTGATAACACGTAGGGCGGTGCATCTCAGATTTAACATTGTTAATTAAACGATGCATTTAATGAGCGATTAAAAGAACACAAAAGAGCCCTCAGATTGAGTAACCCATCCCATTCAGCTTTAGCTTTACACACCCTCAACACAGGACATAATATTGGATGGGATGATGCCCTCATTATTGACTTTGAAAGCAACTTCTGGTCAAGAAAGGTGAAAGAGTCCATATGGATTAATAATAATAATAACAATAATATTCAGCTTTTATATAGCGATCATGCCTACACTAAACAGGGACTCTGGATACCTATTGTCACCTATCCTTGGTCCAGTGATCGCAAGACACCAGGCAGCGCTGAGAAAATGTGCGACTGATCACTTAGCTTGAGAAAGTCCACAGGAGTGGACGAAAGCTTGCCCACAAAATTCAAGGTTGGTAGAAGCTTTAAAAACTACATTATAATCAAGCAAGTGATTGACCAATTTTATAAGTACAATTCTTGTTGAGAAAATAATTACACTGCATTGGTAGGAAAGGTTGAATGGTTGATAATGATAAACAAATAAATGTATATTCCTGCATGATTAAATAACTAAAGGAATGTAGCTAACAGCCAGTGATGTAATTATTCACAGTTTTATTCTATGTATTCCATTAAATAACCAAAGTGACCTACAGCTGAAGAACACTGGTTAAGATTCCAGTAAACTATTCAAACTGAGTCCAAGGTCAAAGGGTAACAACGGATAGATGCTTAATGTACTCAGAAGATATTTGTATTCGCGGATGAGGATTCGTCTATCCTCAAATAATCAAGATTTATTGTTAATTTTTTTGTTAAGGTAATAAAGTGTATGTTGTTCCAGTCACAGAGAGATATCAAATGGTCGACTTGACTCCATCTTAATTACTGTGCATGTATCTTACCTGTAATCTTCGAGCAGATCCTATAGATTGATGTGGAATGTCTCCCTCTCCAGCTATCTGTGCATATAAAAAAGGAGAAGTTGAAGTTGTCATTTTGATACAAAACAGGGCTATGAATACATGTATCATGGGAAAAATGGTGACTTTGCTGGGAATTATACATATTGATAACATACATGTATATAGAATAAAGTGACTAAAAGTAAAGAGCAATTACTTATTCTTTCTGTTGAGCTTACATGACCAACTTACTTGCTATAAACAGGCAATGGAAGGACACACTACCTGAAACACCCAAATAACAATTCATTAATTTAGAAAATACAAAGTTTGCATTCGGAGCATCTCATTCATCAATTCCCCACCACTCAAGTTATTTTTGTCCACTGCAAATAGTAACCAAGAACTTACCTCTGATAATGTGTCAATGATAATGACATTCTTTTTCTCCACATCACTCAACACCTTTGCAGCTTCCCTCAACAGAGTTGTCTTGCCCACCCCTGTAGGTCCAACAACCAGAATGGACTTGCCCTTGTTGAATATATCATACAATGGGCCGAGGCATCCTGGAAGGGGGTGTTCAACCTTGGCTGTTATGCCAATGACCTCTCCTTGTATATTTGCCAGCAGGCTGTACCACAAAAACAAGAGATCAACAATATCATATCATTTTCAAATAGAAACATGCCTGTTCCTGTTTACTCATTCATACATTTTGAAACATGATATTCTATTTATTTTGTATGCTGGAACAGACAGGAAAGTTGAATGACATTACATCATACTGACTAATGCGATTTGCCAAGTTGAAATTTCCATACGTATAGCAATACAAATATTCACAAATTCATCATTTGCTTATTCCCCATCCACTTATGTTCAAACCTGTACTAATCTGTTTTTCTAATTTTCTGATTTTCACTTTCCACTTTGCCCATTTCATACTCGCCTAACATGGTGGCAGCGGTGGGATATGCAGGCTTTCTTGGCCCTCTGCATGAAGCCCTAGATAACATTAAAGGTTTGTTCACATATGGTGCGGTAAACCACAGTGGCTCACCATGTGTTTGTAAGAATACGTACATGTACTGCACTTCACATTTTTGTATCTATAACACACAGATAAGGGAGGACCTTTGATGTGCACAGCTACTTTTTTCTTTCCAACTTACCATTCATGAAGTACAAAAAGCCACTACAGTTTATTGTGGCACAATTAAGTGAATGAGTTTCAATCCTCCCATACAAAAGTGGATCTATAAGTATTGAAAATGAAGAAAACTTTATTCAAGGTGATTTACCCAAGTCTGTGAAGTGTGTCCCTAACCATGACTTGACTGTTGCACGTCTTGACAAAGCTGTTGTCTTTCAAGATGCCCTTCAAGTCCTGCTTGGTCAACTCATCATGATTCAGCACTTTTTCCATCATTTCATAATTAGACCCAGATTTCAGATACCTACGAGCAACAGAGGATATCACAAAGAGATAACAGTCAGACTTCAACCATTCGATCTATCGAACTAGATGAAACACAGCAATGTACTCATTTCATATTCAATTTTCCTAAGAGCCTGCCAGATTCAAACTTCAACCTACCGGTGTGTGTCCATTCAGTGGCCTTTATAACTGTTATCAATAATCTCCTCAATAAGTCCTGAAATAACTGGGATAGCAAATGCAGATCTAATCACATGATCATTGCACGAGCCTCCCATTCACAAATAATCATAACACTGGGATATAGAGTTGTGAAAATCTCTAGATGAGTTGTAGGTACTTCAGCATACATCCTAAAAACAGTGTGGCCCTAATTCACGTACGTATAATTTCAAATAAATATCCCATCTGAGGATTGAAGTGTAGGTAATCTGGAAAATGAGATATATTCCTGCCCTTTGATGTACAATATTCCTCACAAAAATGTACAAGAGATATATAAATGAAAATATTCTTGGCATGATGTGATGCCTTTAGGCATGACATGGGCGCAGCCACTTTCTTTAAAATGTGACGTACCAGGTGAAGTTGTACATGTATCGTGCACCAAGCTTTAGTTGGAAAGACTTTTTAAATAAATAACAAAACCTTTACTTTTCAATGAGGAGAAGTCATAGCTGAGATTCATTTAAAAATACTAAAATAAATCAGTTGACAAATTATCTATTTCATTTATGAGAAAACTTCACCCTAGAAGAGCACCTTATTTATGCTATTTGCATTCTGGCAATTGTAGTACAAAGGATAATAACAAGTGAATGAAATGCTTCATCACCACACCCACCTGGGAAGGAAGCATCTATAAATTTGAATACAATTACTTGATAAATGACTTCTCGTTGTACGTCACGTTATCAAGAAAATGGCGATGCACATGTCGTGCTGAGAAACTGTACGTTATTCTTGCTTTATGCCCCTCTCATACACATGGTGGGGAATCTTGTAGATTACTGGGCAAGAATATAATCAATCTCTCAGAATAAGTAATGTTATTTCTTGGGGTGAGGTTTCCTTTAAGAATAGGTATTAAAAAAAAAAAATTAAATCAGGATTACACATAATAATGCCTTCAGCTTTACAAGTGTCATTTGCTCAGGCTGGAATCTAAGCCAAGATAACATTGTTTGAAAGCAGATGTACCAATAAGCTCAACTGCCCCCTAACAAATTATTTGTGAGATTTGTGAAATTATTTCTGAAATTATAGTGAGAACTCACCATGCTTTGGGTTTCCTGCCAACATCCAAGACAACTTCTGCTAAATGAGTAAAGGAATTGCTGGAGCTTTCTTGTGATAGCTGCTGTAGAGCCAGTTGAATGCTTGCAGGAAAAGCCTCAACAAACTTATTCACATCTGATACAAGCAGATCATCAAATTCTTCATCTTGCTCATCTGTAATGTGGCATGGATTGATTGGTATGGAAGCTTGCTGCGAGGATTAAATATAAAACAAAAACATAAGATCCAAAAGTGAAGACCACATCATTAATGAAGAATAAGATTATGATGACTGCAATGTTAAGTCATTATTGCAGCCTGTGTTTGAACTACATGAATACACAAAGAACAGTTCTTGTGAATGATTTTATCAAAACATTCATTCTTGGATACTTTGAGATGAGTTTAATATTTCTAATCTGCGAGTGGTGATGGAACTTTCTGTTTTGACTGAGATTAAAACAACTATGCCAAATTATTTGAAAAGTTTTCAGTAACTCTTTGATACCAAAATGGTTTACCTGTATCTATTAGGCAATGGATGGTAGTAAATAAGTTAAAATTAAATGATTCAAAGACCGAATTTTTTGTTGCTGCTTCAGCTCACAATCTGCGCAGTCTTCCAAATGTTCAGTTGGATGTTGATGGCACACTCATTAGCCCTTCAAAAACAATAAGAAAACTTGGCGTTGTATTTGATTCTTGCATGTCGATGTCTCACCACATTTCTCACATCTGTAGTATGGTTACGTTTTATTTAAGGAATATTGCTAGAATCAGAAAGTTTATTGACCAGTCTGCCTGTCATAATGCTGTGCGTTCTTTAGTTCTATCCCGTATTGATTATTGTAATGGGCTTCTCTCTACCATTCCCTCGACTAAATTGGATCGCGTGCAACAGTATGGCTACAAAATTGGGCAGCCTGATTGATATTTCAGGTTTCTAGGGACCATCCATCTCAGCCACTCTTGAGATCATTACACTGGCTTCCTTTGAAACAAAGAATAATTAGGTGGTCTGTCGGTATCGACAGATCACCTATTATTTTTGTCAGAATTTTCTTTCTTTATTTATTTTTATTTATTTCTCCCCCCTTTTTTGTGTAGAGGATAACTCAAGATCGGTTTTGTCAATTTCTTTCAATTTTGACACAGTCATAGGTCATTGTCATAAGACGTGACAGGAACATTTTCAAGGTCATCAGGTCTTTATGACGTCATCTAGGCGCCATTTTGTGTTTTTTTTTGTACTTTCAACTTATGATCATATCTTCATAACGGAAAGTCATTTCTCATTCATATTTATCATGATTAAGGTCAATATCCGTCCGGTCAATTTCAGGTCAAAAACGCGCGCATGCGTACGTCCGCGTGAGCGCGCAAAATTTCAAACTGTTCAAAATCACTTTTATTCAAATGAGAGTACGTTTCAGGCCATTTTAAGCATTTTGCAAAAAAACGCGCACGCGCGTTCTGGCATTTTGCGACATAGAATCGCCGAATTTTCTCTGTCATCATATTTGGCATATTTTTCCAAGCATTTTGATACCTTGATCACTTTTTTCTGACCAGTAATAACGCAATGAGCGTCCGTCAAAGTTGACAGCACGCGCGGACTGCGCTATCTGTATCCACAATACATGGGCAAAAACATGCCTATACAAAATTCATTGTTACTCTTCAGAATGGATAGGAACTCCCAATTTTTTTTCAGTCGGAGATATGATTTCATGTCTCATTTGACCCTCAATTAAGTCATGACTTCATCATAATGGCCTCTGAACTCAAAATTTCAATTTGCATATTATGACGTCAGCATATTTTTGGAAAATTGATTGTATCTCTGTAAATCGATTTTCTTCTAAATTTTGATATGTTCTAGCTGAGACAATTCTCTACAAATGCAGTCATCACGATTTTTCATTTTGACAAAGGCATCATGGCGTATTTTTGCGATTAAAGGAGGCATGTCAATTTTTCACATTTTGCGTGTATTCTCTATGGGACATGACTTTTCTCAAAACTGGATTCTACATTCCCGTCTTTCGCGAGCAATATCTCCGTCGTTTTAGTTTTGTTTTCGCTGAGCTTTGAGTATGTTGTAGCTGAGACAATAAGCTATCACAAGTGTGCCATTTATTTTTCGATCAGATGCCGGGATCATGCTCATATTTCACTTGCAAAGTGGGATTTGAGAATTCCATTTTCCGTTCACGTGTAATCGCTATGGGAAATGTTTTGGGAAATGTTTTTGTATATCGGTAACGCACTTGTTCATTTTTATTTTCCCACCACTTTATTGTGAGCGTGATTGCTCGAATTCGGCTCCATCAATTTTCATCAAATTTTTGTCAGTCATCAGGCTTATCAAATTCAAGTGCCACCATTTTTTCAAGGTCATCAGGTCATCGTGACGTCATCCAGGCGCCATTTTGTGAAATCACATTATCAATCATATCTTCATGATGCGTCATCAAAGGTTATTTATATTCATATCACATATATATTAGGTCAAGGGTCAACAAGTCATGTCATCAAAGGTCACAAAGGTCATGACGCGCGTAGCGTCAATATTTTAAAATGCTCAAAATCACTTAACTATTAAACGAGTACGAATCAGGTCATTTTAAGCATTTCAAAATTTCCGTCCGTGGCGTCAGCGTTAGCGCGCAGCACGTTCACATCGTAAACACACCGTTTTTGCATGGTTTGTATTTCTGACACTATTTTTGACAATTTCCAACTATTTCCAGTCATTCTCTACCTTCTATAATGCCACACGCGTGCGTCAAACTTTAAAATTCGTGCGCGCGTCAATGGGCAATATAATGTAAAAAGTGGTAAAAACATGTCTATATAAAATCCGCCATAGCTCGTCAGAATGCCTGAATTCCTCTCCATTTTTTTCATATTTGGATAGAGTATGAATTGGAGATATGATTTCATGTCTCATTTTGCCAGTACATATATCATGACGTCATCATAAAGGCCTTGGAACTCAAAATACGAATTTGCATATTATGACGTCCGCATATTTATGGAAAATTGATTGTATCTCTGTAAATATTAATTGTTTTCCTTCCAAATTTAGATATGTTGTAGCTAAGACAATTCCCTACAAGATAAGTTATCCTCACTTTTCGTTTTGATGACGTCATCAAAGTGAAAATTTCAATTAAAGGCGACATGTCAGAATTTTCTTAACGTGCGTGTTATGTCTACGAAAGTCGAATTTCGTTCACATCATGAATCTACATAACATTATCTTTGAGCACTATCTAGCTTATTTAAGCTCTTTTTTCTTCCAAATTTTGATATGTTGTAGCTAAGACAATTTTCTACAAGATCAGTTATATAGATTACATAACAGACCACCTAATTCGTCCTCATGACGAATTACATTTCTAGTTTTTAAATTACTCTTGTTTGTCTACAAAATACTCAATAATTAAGCTTCAACAATATTTAGATACCTGTTTGAATTTATACACACCTACCAGGGCATTGAGGTCAGCCAGTGATCCTCTCCGTCTCACATATTCAGTTACTCGCACATTAGCCGGGGATAGGACTTTTACTGTTTCTGCTTCAAAATACTGGAATGATCTACCACTTAGAATCAGACAGTCTTCATCAGTTATTACCTTCAGAAAGGCCTTGAAAACACATCTTTTTTTGCAGTTTGTAGTTGTAAGATTGTTTTTCTTATTACATGTATTAATGTAATTGTCATTTACTGTAAGCGCTTTGGGCCTTATGGGAAAAGCGGGGTATAAGTAATAATAATAATATAATAATAATAATAATAATATCCAAAGCTACCATAACTGTTATGGATCTTACCTCACTGAGTGGATGAATGAAGAATGGGTTGTTGCCTTCCTCGAACTGCAATACCATTGGCTTCATCCACTGTGGGGATGTAGACAGCTTGGTCTCAGGAGAAGTCTTGACCCGTTGCCTAACCTGTTGCTCCCACTGTACGAAAGTCACTTGTTGAGGAGGGAGAGCTTGCAGCATCACGCCCATAGGGAGTTGAGGGATTATTCCTGAAGCTGGGTTATGCACATTGGTGTTTTGCTGTTGTTGTGGTTGATGGTATTGCTGCTGCACATTGGTGTTTAGCTGTTGTTGTTGTTGGTGTGGTTGATGGTATTGCTGCTGCACATTGGTGTTTTGCTGTTGTTGTTGGTGTGTTTGATGGTATTTCTGCTGCACATTGGTGTTTTGCTGTTGTTGTTGGTGTGTTTGATGGTATTTCTGCTGCACATTGGTGTTTTGCTGTTGTTGTTGGTGTGTTTGATGGTATTGCTGTTGCACATTGGTGTTTTGCTGTTGTTGTTGATATGTTTGGTGGTATTGCTGCTGGACATTGGTGTTTTGCTGTTGTTGTTGGTGTGTTTGATGGTATTGCTGCTGCACATTGGTGTTTTGCTGTTGTGGTTGGTGTGGTTGATGGTATTGCTGCTGTCCATTGGTGTTTTGCTGTTGTGGTTGGTGTGTTTGATGATATTGCTGCTGCACATTGGTGTTTTGCTGCTGTTGTTGCTGAGGTGTATGTGCCAAGTTTGAGCTAGTCATAAAATCAGCACCCCGATCTTGTTCATCTTGAAAAAGTTCCTCTGACATATCTTCCTTTCCAGCGTTTTGCTGCTGGTTGAGTAAACCTTTAAATTTAGTGGTTGTGTCACTCAAAACCCGATCATTTGTATGGAAATCTGTCTGTTCTTGTTTCCCTGCCTGTTCTGTGAAACTAATACTTGAGGGACTGGCATCTGATTCCCTTTTCTCAGCAGGACAGTCTTTGTGCAGGGTTGGTTGTTGCTGATGATGAGACATTTCACACCTTACATGTTCCTTTTCAGTTTTGAGAGCTGGCTTGTCAGAAAGTTTTTGAGAAGACTCCTCCTTCTTCTTTGGCTTGGCTTTCACAGCATCATTTACTTCAGAGTTTTCCTGCTGTTTTTGCTGATGCTTATCCTGTTTGGATGGTTGTTCTTTAGCTTTGACTGGACCAGAGGCTGATGTTACACTGTGTTTCTTTGACTCCACATGATTCTGCGATTTCTGATAAGACACCTGATTTTGTTCTTTTTTGACTACCTCTCTTGGAGTGTTGGAACTTTTAGATGAGCATGCTTGGTCGATTGTATTTGCTGGACCAGATGCTCCTATATCACTGTTTTTCTCTGCCTTTTTGTCATTTTGCACTTTTGGTTGAGGCATCTGATTTTGTTCTTTTCTATTGGTTGCTCCAGGACTGGGACAACTTTTGGAGGAACTGTTCTGATCTCCAGTTTTGGCTAGACAAGCTGGCTCGTCAGAAAACTTTTGAGAAGACTCCTTTTCTTCTTTGACTTGGCTTTCACAGCATCATTTGCTTCAGAATACTTCTGCTGTTTTGCTGATGATTATCCTGTTTGGATGGTTGTTTTTTAGCTTTGAATGGACCAGAGGCTGATGTTACACTGCTTTTCTCTGCCTTTTTGTCATTTTGCACATTTGGTTGAGGCATCTGATTTTGTTCTTTTCTATTGGTTGCTCCAGGACTGGGACGACTTTTAGATGAACTGTTCTGTTCTCGAGTCTTGGCTGAAGTTACACTGCTTTTCTTCGGCTTCACACCATTCTGTGTTTTCTGCTGAGGCAACGTGTTTTGTTCTTTTTTTACAGTAGTTGAAACGAAAGGATTTTTTGACGAATTGGATTTGTCCTTTGCCTTAGGTGCACTATTGTTCTTTCTCTTTACATCATTCCACACACACTGATGCTTATGTTGCAGCTCTTTTTGAGTGACCTTTTGTTTCTGTACCTCAGTTCTGTCATACTTTGCCTCCTTAGTGTAAGATTCAATAGCTTTTACTAAACAAGGAGCTTGTTGTATGCTTTCATTTCCTGTTGTAGCCATGCCCTCCAGAGCAGCTGCATATGAAGATGGATGACTGGGTACCTTCCCAGGACCAGAGACCATGTCTCCTCTTCTTGGGTTATACCAACAGTCCAATTGCTGTGGACTCTGCACCGAAGCATTGGAGATTTGGTTAAGCTCAGCCAGCATTGGAGCTGACATTATACTGGCAAAATCAACCACAAAAGAGACATCACGTCACTATCATGAGGCATCGTTATTTTGTTTCAGTACAATCAAGAAAATCTGAATGGAGATAAATGATGAATTTTTAACCTTTTTTTTCTTCCTTCAGATCTCTAAGATAGCAAAGATAATAACCAAATAAGGGCTATAAGCATACACAACCTCGTTCACAAACCTACATTGATCTCTTGAATACAATATCATTTTGCTATAAATTATGATTCCCATTGACCGTAGCTTGAGATATCTGAGGCTTGGTATGTGATCAATTAATAAAATCAGAAAAGAAACCAAGTTATCTAATTTCCAATGTGTACATAGCTAACGTTTCTTGGGAGTGAACAAAGCATATCAAGGCTCGATCAGATTTGTAAAATGATTAAGGTAACACACTCATTAAGTACGTGCACATATGTTTGACTTTGAAGTATAAGGTTATGTTGTTTGTGTAACTACACAAATAACTGCTACTTTTGTTTGTATAATGTACAACACAAGTCAACCACTGTGCATACCTTAACATCGCTTGATAGAGGAAAGGAATCATCTTAGAGGAAACTTGGGCCATTTCTCTCAGATTGTTGATAGCTTGTCTTTGTGATTTTCCACAATAATCCATGGGGTCATCCACTACAGCTGTTCTCTGGGAGCCAATTACGATGTCTACACAGCTATATGGTACCATTCCATAGATATGCAACAGTTCTGCCAGAGGCATTAGGAAGCTGTGCCCACGTATGATACGATCTGCTTCCTGTAATCAAGTAGTCAAAATCATTACTTTTTTATGTGCTGTCACCTGTGCCTGCATGGGAAGGGAAAAGAAATCACTATGACTCTCTGGCGTCTGCCATTGGATGAAGTGAATGGGATGTGTAGACGAACCACTACATCAAGCTTTCCATTACTCTTCCATGAATAATAGTGCAGTGGATTCTTAACCCATTACCTACTGGAACCGAGTGGTCCCTCTATTATGCCTATGAGAAATAGATAATACAGTAGTCAACAGGTCAACATGCATATCTGGTGGCTCTTCTGCACATGGGGCCTTCATTTAACATCTTATTCAAGGGAAAGAGTCTGCATGTTATCCCAGCAATCTACCATATATCTGTTAAACAGGGGAGGGGTATGTTAACACACAACAAAGGCGTTGGTGATTCACCTGGGCTCGATCAAAGACTACAATACTTGGTTCAACAGGCAAATGCTGTATCAAATGAGGAATCGCACAACCTCAATTTTCACTTACCAAGATATCAAAGACTCTGACAATCTTCAAGCCAGCATTCTCTCCCAGGGTATGAGACAAATGAAGGACATTGTACACAACCTGCAATGGCAGAAGAACAAAAGAATTTGGAATGATGAAGTAAACTTCTTTCAAGCAAGAATATATATTAGTGTTTCAAAACTCTATGATATAATCATCAGTATCTATCTGCACTAAGACAATTAGTGTGGAATATCTCTTCTTTAAAATCAAAGGAATGAAACTATTTTAAAACAGAAAATACAGGTGTGTGTTTGCAATAAAAAAATTCTTTACACATACGATTCAATCTGATCATTAATATGTCTAGGGTATTATTCAAATTATGCAACGTATGATCATTTGCATCTGTAGGCAGACCAGACAGTTGACCACTTGACTGACTCACATCTAAAATATATAAGAATGGCTTTGTACCTTTGTTTATTACCTACATTTACTTATATTTATGATAAACACTGTGGCTACTTGTGAGAAAGACAAGTGTACTGAAATTAAATTAATCGTCAATTAACATAGGACTCATACAAAGTCAAAGCCCAAATAGTTAAGGAAAAGTTTTACATTAGCCTATCATATCTTGACTTCCATCATTTTTCATCAAGTCTATCAGTGAAATGCCTCACTCTAATAAGCTAGCAATTACTGTAATCACCTTCAAAATGGAGTCATCACTGAGTAACCTTCCAACAGAGTGAATGATGGCCCACTTGTGAATGTTATCTGGAGTTCCACCAGCGATCTTAGTTCCAGGATGAGCCATGCCCTGGTTAGACCCTGGTGAGAGTGCACCTAGATCAACAGCATAGGAATCTCCTTCCCAGAAGTGAACCAGAAGCCATCCATTCAAGCTGGAGATGCCTATGATTGGACACATGTAAGCTGACAGTTTCTCCATCAGGAGCTTTTCAAAGACTCCAGTCTCCTGGAAAATAATAAGAGCACGACGATTGATACGAATTGGTGAGCCACAATATCTTATGCAACAAGTATTACATGCATAACTGAATACGTCCATAAATCAGTAAAACCAATACTTTATAGGTGTTATTTTTTCTTTTCTTTCTGTATCTAATTATCTATTCAAGATAATGGCACACCTGGAATGTTATATGTCACAGAAATTAGCACTTTCATTATCATTATTATATCAATACAAAATTTTCTTCTTTTTAGCATTGATATTATCAATATCATTAATATCATCATCATCGTTATTATTATCATGATAATAATAATACAAAATAATACATTATTATCTATATCAGGCTTCCAAGTGGTACAATCAATCAGTGTATTCAACATCTTTAGCACAGTACCCGGATGACTGACCAATATTGTTTTCGTACTGCTCAGTCATCCGGGAACTTTCAATTATCAATATCGATATCATATCGATAATATCACACAAAAACAAAGCCATACTTAAAAAATATATATATATATTTACAGAGGTTAGTTAAATTTTGTTATTTCGCTGGTCAGAATAATATAGATAATAATAATAATATTGTATGGCTTTGTTTACAAGAATATATTGCTCTCGCTAAGACAGTATTAGACTCGTCTTTGACTCGTCCAATATTGTCATAGCTCGAGCAATATATTCTTGTTTCACACTCAAAGCAATCTAATATTATATAAATATGTATGTTTGGGTGCATAAGTGTATCTTCATTAGCCGAGAGGGATTTTCAAATAATAAAATTGAAGAATTATGATACAAAATCTACATCCTATTGCACTATCTATACTTAATATCATACTATATCTTCTGTATCATCAACCTGTATTATTACCTTTACAATGGTCACTGCACACTCTGTGGGTACTCCACATTTAGTCATTGATGTGGCTCCTTCCATTAGTGAGGGCATTCCTTGATGAGTTTGATGTACATTCACTCTGCTAAGTAATTGGCTCTCCCAAGTGAAGGAACTACCCATCTCTTCTACACCATCTGCTGCGGCCTGAAAGCAAGGTGCCATAACAATGTACCGTAGTCACTGATGACATCCTTATTTCCTGTTTGTGATTATTTAATTCTCCTCAGTTATTGCTTACTCTAAATTAACATCAGATTTTTTCTGACAAGGATTGACCTGCTTGACCTAATTTGTACAGAAATTTGAGCTTGCACCCAGTAATTACAAGATCAAGCACGCAATCTGTATTTACTTGGTGCAATTAGCCAGAATTTCTTTACAAATTGACATATTACTCCCCGGAAGCCTAACATTCAAAGCTAGTTTATTGTCCTAATGGAGGACTGATGAATATCAATAAGTCAGAATTAGGAGAGCTGAGGTATTTGTTTCCAGTTCATCGACTGTGCTATGGACCAGTGGTGGCCTGGTGGTAAAGTCACTGCCAAGAAAGCAGTAGATGGCAGTACGTGGTAAAGTAGTAAAAATTAACCTCTCGCCAATGTAAATTAATAACACCAATCCAAAAATCACTGCCAAACTCAAATCAAACAACTCTCCTAAGCCTCCAAATAAAAGTAACAGAGCATTAAATAAATGGAACCAACTCAAATGAATTAAGGTGCAGGTCTGTCCCTGTTTTGTTGTAGGCTGCTATGCAGCATCATTCTGAACAATTTTAAGGGAAGTATATTCAAAAGAAATACATCATAAACCAATAGCAAATATGATATACCGGTAACTAGGGTAAGACTGAATATTCAAAAGGAAAAATAAGAAGTGGAAATGCCTATTATAATTAATGCATTCACACAAGACCATAAATAATGAATAAGAAGAGAATATAGGAACATACCAGGTGAGATGGAAGACTTTGGTATGCAGTGAGGAGATGAATGAAAGAAGGCATAGGGTTGATACTATAAATGAATATGTCGTGCATATAAAGCAAATTATGTGAAATGAATACATATGGGGAGAAGAGTAATTGCTACAAATCTAGGTATGCGAGGAGTCTAATTTTAACTCTTACAGCAGGTTAAAATCCTGCTTGTTCAAATTAAGACATTTTCTGACATGTTTTAATTACAAGATTCAAGATCGAGTTATATTTTATTTACTGGTCTGGCCTTAGACCGAAGATTTCTGTCTCTTTCGTTCGTTAGCCTCTAATTTGGGTAGGGTCGGCTCCTCTCTTTAGAGACAGAAGCCGACCATAGCGATTGCATTGCAAACTACTACTCGCGTCCGAGTATTAAACTTATGCCCAAAATACGACATTTTACCCGATGCATATCCGATGCATTTATTATTGTAAATTAGGCCTAGGCTAAACTATACATCGGTTCTACTTACCAGATTGACTGTATGATGCGTTTAAGGGTCTTTTTTCGATTTTCATCGCCGAAATTGAGCTCCGTGTTGAAATTCTTGCAGCCATATTTTAAACTGCATCGGGTAAAATGTAGTATTTTGGGCATAAGTTTAATAATACTCAATGGATGACGTCATCTTCCTTCATGCACAGTAACAGTTTAAAATACGGCTGCAAGAATTTCAACACGGAGCTCAATTTCGGCGATAAAAATCCGGAAAAAAGACCCTTAAACGCGTCATACAGTCAATCTGGTAAGTGGAACCGATGTAGTTCAGCCTAGGCCTAATTTACAATAATAAATGAATCAGATACATGTATGCATCGGGTAAAATGTAGTATTTTGAGCATAAGTTTAATAATACTCGGACGCGAGTAGTAGTTTGCAATGCAATCGCTATGGTCATTTTGAAATCTGCCGAAATCTTGGAACTCGCAGGCAACGCTGTCTCTAAAGAGAGGAGCCGACCCTACCCAAATCAGAGGCTAACGAACGAAAGAGACAGAAATCTTCGGTCTAGTCTGGCCTGGGACGGGCCGGGGCCGGCTCTGGGTGCAAGCCAAAAATTTCTTTACAAATTGAAATTATACTCCCAGGAAGCCTATAACATTCAAAGCTAAACCTGTATTAGATATAACCAGGAGCGTACGCAGGATTTTTTCTACGGGGGGGTTTTAACATTTGAAAATCGCGTCGAAAATTTCGCAACGACTCAGCCAACCACTGAGGGGGGATAAGAGCACATTTAAAAAAAAAAATTTTTGGTCCAGTTTTTGAGGAAAATTTTTCGCAACAACTCAGCCGGCCGCTAAATAAGGGGGACGGGGGTAAGAGAACATTTTTTATTTTGTTTGTCCTGGAAATTGGAAAATTATACCGACCGATATTTTTGTTTCACCCTTTAGGCTTTTTTAGCCCCAATTTTTTTTTTTTCAAGTGAGGGGGGGTTTCCTTCAAACACACACATAACAAAAATTTGAGGGGAATTTAACCCCCCCGCTGCGTACGCGCCTGGATATAACCAAGAAATGTACTACTAGAAACAACCGTCTGGTTTGGGGAATTCTTTAATAAAACTGACTGACCGTACGATCCACTTCCATCTCTGTAATACTGTACTACTACTAATAGCTACTAGTAGTAGTAGTACTAGTAGTAGTAGTAGTAGGCGTCGATCGCGATCAGTGGCCAGTGGAGCCAGGCCAGTCGGACGTAGTCTCAGCTGTGCAGCGGAACAACCGTTCCTCCGTTGTCGTTGATATCAGAGACTGAAGCTATCGGTCTCTAGACCTGTACTACTTCTATACTCGCTGGTACTTGCTTCAACTTCCAAGTTGCTAATTGTTTAAAGGTCATGTACATGTAATTATCCTCTTCCTAAATAAATTTCCTAGATCTATTGGCAGATCCAAAATAATATAATATTAATAATATAAAGCGTTAAAGGCGATTGCGCAATAATTGATCCTCGAACTGATAGTGCATAATTGCTTACGCAATTCACCTTCGCTTCAGATATTTCCAGACGTCGTCAAGCACAAAAATGCTGCTCACTCATATAAGCAACAATCATAGTACAGTAGCTGTTGTCACTTCTTTTGAATTCCCTTGAACCGCTCCTGTACTACTGTAGTAATATTCTACACGTTATTGTTAAATTCAGGTTACTTCAGCAGTCTCTGATCTGGTTTTCGCAGGTTGCATCTGATGAAGTGGTCGTGTCATTATGAAAACACACGGTGATTTTAGGGAGATTTATCGTAGTCTTTGTTATTTCAATCTATTTTCAATTAATGGATACTAAATTGTAATAATAGAGTATTCTAAAGACTCAAAATAAGTTTTATTTACTAAATAAAATATATAGTCCAAAAAAAATGACAAAAACATATAATCTTGAAATGTAATATACCTATACGACAAATAAACTCGTCCGGGTATTCCCCAACAAAATTGCATGCAGCGAAGCAAGTTTGTATTGTGACTGTGGCTGGTTTGGGCGCGCGCAGCTCGAATACATATATAGCTAGCTGTAGCTGGCCGGCTAGTTCTACCAAAGAGATATCTCTTTGGTTCTACGTGCATTGCATTGGCATTGAACGTATACTCTACTCGACTGAACACCGACGCACGCGCACCGAATGATATCGTCGTCTCTATAAATTATATTATTAGTGAGTTGATGGTTTAGCTGTCTGAAATTTATCAAGTTCACTAGACTAGTAAGTATACCAACAAAATTCACACCGAAAATCAAGATTCGATCTAACTTACTAGCTAACGTTATACTGATAGATCTCAAGCCTTCAAGGAATGGCCTTGGCTCTAATTGCATCAAATTGCATGAAACTTTTGATTGACAACATGATTGAACTTTGAAATCGAAGGTCGAGTGGTAAATCTAAATCGAGTATTCTCCGAGAGATTAGGGGGGAATTCTTGACTGGCCTACGCCTACGGGTTTGCTGTGTGCAGATTTGTACTCCCATTAATGGTATTTCCACCAAGTCTGGTGTCAGCGAATTATGGCCTTCGATCTGCACATGGAAACTGACGAGTGACTCCTTTAAGAGTTTGACTCTTAGTCTTAGTCTTGGGCCGAAAATTTCTGTCTCTTCTTCTTCTTCTTCTTCTTCCAGTTATTAAGTACAGATAGACCGCCGTTGTATTAATAATCGTACTTGTGCTTGTCAAGTGCCCAGGGCTGCGTCTCACGAAACCGTCATAAGTACAAGTTCAGCGACATCCCATTGAAAGCAGCGTGTTAAACTTAATACCCGCATTTCAATGGGATGTCGCTCAACTTGTACTTATGACAGTTTTGTGAGACGCAGCCCAGATGTATAGTGCAAGTAAAAATCTCACTACAAATTGATACTACTACTAGTACTAGACTATATGTGCATGTCAGCATGTGCGGCTAAAAACCGTGCAAAATTTATACGAGCGATTGAAATTGCTGATCTAGCCAGTTAAGTTAGGCGGAAGGGACAGTATTAACGTATCACCGAAAGGGAAAATTGAAATCTAATACTAGTAATAGACTGAAACATTGCAGCATGCCAATGCCATGGTGCGCTATGCTATGGCGGACTGTTAACGCAACATTTTTTATATTTCTATTTTGTTCTCTAGGCAATCCCATAGTAGTAGTACCGTCGCTTCTGGCTAGCTGGATTGGCAATTTCAGACATTTGTTAATTTTGCACCATTTCAGAGATTTTGAGTCTTGTTCCTTTTTTCAGCTCAGTAAGTAACTTTTTTGGTACAATAAATAGAAAATTCATAATGTGTTTTTTTAGTTGCAATTATTTTGGGGAATATTTTTGACCTAAACATCCAGAGTGAAATAAAACTTTTGGTTCATGTTTTTATGAACAGCAAATAGCGTACCCATATCTAAGGCAAAATATTAAAAAATATATATAGGGGTCTATATATGTTTCGCGTCCTCGCCCGCTTCCTTTTTTGAGGCCGCCTAGCTGGATTTATTTTTTGGCTGCGAGTGGTCCCTTGTTCAATTGTGTTTAATAATGTGATCATGTCATTTTAGCCGTAATATTTATCACAATCCCATTGTTCATTGACAATTAATGGTTGCTAAATGCGACTGGTGAGAGAGGGTGAGGCTACAAAACCCTGATTGCGTGAGAACGTACTGTGTAAATATTTTCGTGGTTGATCAGCTGTTTTCTATCAGATTTAAAGAGATTTGTTGTGTGAAGTGTACAAATTTAAAACATGGTGCTAACACTATTAAAACAATGTAAATATGTTCAGTTCTTGTGTGGCTATAATTGTCTCATTTATTGGTAACATTTCATTCATAGCGAACACACCAGGGATTGCTGGAAATCTCTAATGGTGGCCATCTTGAAAAATATATATTTTTTTTAAAGCCTGCTTCCTCCTTTAAAAAAAAAACCTGGACGTGAAACATGTTTTGTTTTTTTACTCGGCCTAACTGCCTGCATAGGCATCACGCGGTTAGATCAATATTGAACTAGTACAAACATTTTTTTGCTCTTCGCTCTGGTTATACACATGGCACGAATGACTATAGCCTAGGAATAGGGCAGAAGCCATGATTCGGCATTCTTATCAGATGTTTATACCTTACATTAAACTTCCTTTTGAACCAAGGATGTCAAGTTAGAATATTTGGCATAGAGTCTATTATGCATATGTAGACTGGATAGGCTTTGTACATATTTGGTGCTAGTGGAACAATAGGAGGACATATTGAAGAAGTTACATTATATTTTTGTTGGCAAAAGTGATGAACTGTTTAGCTTGCTAGCTCTGAGGCTGTGTATATAACTATGTAAACAGAGTAAAAGTGAAAATGTACATTAGGCATGTTTACAAAATTTGATATCACGATATTGATTTTGTAATTATGCAATATTTATTTGATTCACAGATCTGATGTATAAGCTGAAAAGTATCAAGTGAATTTGTAGGACTTGCATCACCCACCATGGAGTTCGCAGACTACCTGTCAGCCTTTGAAGATTTCCTACGCACCAAGGAGACATTCAGGTGTTCCAGTGAGGAAATGGATTCCTTCTTGCAAACTTTATCCATTGCTGAGGAGAACAGGGATCTTGTGAAGAAGACCACAATGAAAAATCCTCCTCCAACTCTCGAGGTGCACGATCAGACAGTATCTCTTTCCAGTTGTTACATTGACAGTATCAAACAAATGCAGAATGTTCTGCAGAAAGACAGAACTGGAAAGTTGGGCCACATCATGCAAAAAATTCGAAAATCGCTGGGCCATACTAAGAGGAACATGTTCTGGGAGATATCAACGATTCTTGAAATTTCAGGTGAGGATAGGGTTTCTGTTAGGATTTGTGAGCAGAAGCAACGCCTCTGTGAAGCAAAAGTGAAGATACATCAGTATCTCTTGCTGGAAGGTTTGCAAGATGTCATTGCCTGTCTTTCAGAAATTGGAAATAGTTCTCTAGAGGATGTGTGGAAATCATGTAAATCTTCATCTGCCCCACTTGCCATGCAGAAAGTGGGCATGAATCAGAGTAAATTTGAGAAAACGCTGGAGAGTTACCCCGACGCTTCCAAGTTGAAGATGGTAAAGTGTTCTTGAAAGACAACCCCAAAATCACATACTCATTGATTCTTTGCCATATGCAGTCAGCTCAACATAAGCTCAAAGATCACCTGCATAATCAAGGTGCTCTTCTCAAGAATGAGCTGTTCCGTTTGACCTCACAGCTGCTAAGTAAAGCAGAGATACTCGCAATGGGAGATGGCATGGAAACATTCACTTTCACTCTGCAGTCACTACGTAATGACTTTCTTCTAATACCACCTCACATGCTAGTCGTTGCCCGAGGAACATCTCATGTACATGACAATCCTTTTGTAAGTGCTGTCTCCAAGATCAAAGACTTCATCAGAGGCGAAAATGCAGGGAATGGCACTTTCATGAGCCAACTTTTAACATTTGTAAATAAGACGCTGGGTCCTTGTGAGCAAGCAGCAGTAGGAAGTACTAGCCAGAGGCTCAGAGAAACCATTGCTGCCTATCCAGGCCACTTTATCATTGGACATGACACAGTTTTTGTTGAGTCAGATGATGCCATCCTTCTGGATGTTACGAACATAGAAATGCAGAATCTTTCAATTACCATGATCGATCAGGAGATTAGTAGTGGTGAGTGCTCACCAGATCAGTACACCGAATCCTTTGAAGACTCAGGAAACTCTGATCCTCTTGATCAAGAAACGAGTTCATCGCAAACCGATAATGATGTCTGTAGCTTTGTTCAGTATACTGAACCATCTGAAGGCTCAGCGAACTCTGACACTCCCAATCGTGACACAGGTTCACTCTATACAGAAAATGAGGTCTGTAGCTCCATTCAGAACATTGAACACCGCAAAGAATTGGCAAACTCTGACACTCGTGATCAAGACACAGGTTCACCGCGCACTGATGATGATGTATGTAGCTCCGTTCAGAACATTGAACATGATGAAAACTTTTCAAACTCTGTCACTCCTGATCAAGACACAGGTTCACTACACACTAATGATGGTGTGTATAGCTCCGTTCAGGACACTGAACATCCTGAAGACTCGGCAAACTCTGACCCTCTTGATCAAGAAACGGGCTCATCGCTAAATGATAATGATGTCTGTAGCTCTGTTCAGTATACTGAACAATCTGAAAGCTCAGCGAACTCTGACACTCCCGATCGTGACACAGGTTCACTCCATACAGAAAATGAAGTATGTAGCTCCATTCAGAACATTGAACACCCCAAAGAATTGGCAAACTCTGACACTCCTGATCAAGATGCAGGTTCACCACGCACTGATGATGATGTATGTAGCTCCATTCAGAACACTGAACATTCTGAAGACTTCGCAAACTCTGACCCTTCTGATCAGGGCACAGCTTCATCTGATGCAGATGCTGATGCATGTAGCTCTGTTCACGACATTGAACACCCTGAAGTCTTGGCAAACTTTGGGACTCCCGATCGTGACACAGGTTCACCATACATTGATAATGATGGTGTATGTAGCTCCGTTCAGAACACTGAACATACTGAAGGCTCAACAAACTCTGGCTATCTTGATCATGACACAGGTTCACTCCATACAGAAAATGAGGCATGTAGCTCCGTTCAGAATATTGAACTCCCTGAACGATTGGCAAATTCTGACGCTCCTTGTAAGGACAAAGGTTCATCCCATACAGATAATGATGTATGTAACTCTGTTCAGAACCCTGAACACCCCAAATACTGGGCAAACTCTGACACTCCTGATCGAGACACAGGTACACCATGCACTGATGATGATGTATGTAGCTCTGTCCAGAACACTGAACATGATGAAGACTTTGCAAACTTTGACTCTTCTCATCATGACACAGCTTCACCTGATGCAGATGCTGGTGCATGTAGCTCCGTTCAGAACACTGAACATGATGAAGTCTTGTCAAACTCCGACACTCCTGATCGAGGCATAGGTTCACCACGCACTGATGATGATGTATGTAGCTCTGTCCAGAACACTGAACATGATGAAGACTTGTCAAACTCCGACACTCCTGATCGAGACACAGGTTCACCACGCACTGATGATGATGTATGTAGCTCCGTTCAGAACACTGAACATGATGAAGTCTTGTCAAACTCCGTCATTCCTGATCGAGACACAGGTTCACCACGCACTGATGATGATGTATGTAGTTCCGTTCAGAACACTAAACATGATGAAGACTTCGCAATCTCTGACCCTTCTCATCACGACACAGCTTCACCTAATGTAGATGCTGATGAATGTACCTCTGTTCACAACATTGAACACCCTGAAGTCTTGGCAAACTATGACACTCCTGAACAAGACACAGGTTCAGAACACACCAATGATGGTGTGCATAGCTCCGTTCAGAACACTGAACATGATAAAGACTTTTCAAACACTGTCACTCCTGATCAAGACACAGGTTCACCACACATCAATGATGGTGTGTATAGCTCTGTTCAGAACACTGAACATGATGAAGACTTTGCAAACTTTGACCCTTCTCATCATGAGACAGCTTCCCCTGATGCAGATGCTGGTGCATGTAGCTCCGTTCAGAACACTGTACATGATGAAGACTTGTCAAACTATGACACTCCTGATCGAGACACAGGTTCACCACGCACTGATGTAGATGTATGTAGCTACGTTCAGAACACTGAACATGATGAAGGCTTCGCAAACTCTGACCCTTCTCATCACGACACAGCTTCACTTGATGCAGATGCTGATGCATGTAGCTCTGTTCACAACATTGAACACCCTGAACTCTTCGCAAACTATGACACTCCCGATCGTGACACAGATTCACCATGTACTGCTGATGATACATGTACCTCTGTTCAGAAGACTGAACATTCTGAAGACTTCCCAAACTCTGATGCTCCTGATGACACAACTTCACCTGATACAGATAATGATGTACATGTGTGTAGCTCGGATCAGACTCCATCACTAGGGCAAGATGAAGTTGAATCTCTTGGGAGTGAGACCATCTCAGACTCAGAGTCTCTTCATTCTGGAACAAGTAGCGAGGCAGGAAACCTGGATCGAGATACTGCACTTTCAGAATCAACGGACCAAGAAATAGTCACTATTCTTCAGGTGAGCTGTAATGCTGTGAAATATCTCCCTTCCCTTGCAGTCATTGCTAAATCCACTTCTAAACTTGATCATTTGTGCTAATGTTTGTTCAATGCAATTCAAACATTGCTACTTTACACTGTTGCAAGTTCAGCCCAACCGTTTCAGTTTTCAGGCAGTTCTTAATGTCCTTACAGATGCATTTGTGCAAAATAATTGCAAGTTAAACTAGTTTGGTCTCTATATTGAATGAAATGAAAAGAGTGTACTCGTTCACATTGGCCATATGAATTTATCCATAATTTACTATAATGAATGACCAATGAAAATATAAATGTACTCGGATCTATTTGCCCCCTTTTTTTTGGGGGGGGGGGGACTGAACGGGTTGTAATTTTCATATTTTTTCATGTGAGACATATGAAAAGACAATTATGGCGATTTATTGTGCCATCAAGTGATAAGTTAGATTTTGTCTCATCAAAAAGATTTGTATGTATTATTTAAATATTTGCCATCATGATATCTACTGTCTAATCTCATACACTGCAGGACTGGAACTATTTCGGTGAATTGATCAAAGAGTTTCTAAGCAAGGCGACCTATCCAATACTGTCTGTATCATTATCTGATGGTTGGTTGATTGTCGGTCTCTGGGATGGATCTACCTTCGCTATCTGCTTGACCTCCTCATCTTGTGATCAACAGCAGATACTTGGACCATCCAAAAGGATGGCATTGGATTTCTTGACCAGTAAATCGATCGTGAAGGTGCTTACCAATATTCTAACTTTGAACAACTATGTGCAATTATTAAATGTAGAAACTAATGTTCATGTTTATATTCTATTTAGTAATTTTAAGTGAATTTGTGTACTTTTTTTGTGGGCAGACTATTACTCCCCTTGGTTGCCGCTTGACATGCCACATTTATTTGAGTTAGAGATACAAGAAGTAAACAGTTTGACGACTCACATGGCCAGAAAGATATTACATTGCATGGGAAGGACGCAAATTTATCAATGTGGTACTGTCAATTTTAAAGATAGTGCAATCATGAAATAGGTATGGACTATGGAGAAATACATGTAAGATCAATGTCATACTTTTCTTCTATGCATGTACTGTATTGATCAACCAAAGAATAGGAAACCTAAAATAAGCATAACTTACAGAAAGATTCTTAACCACAGCTTGTTATACAGTTTATAGTAGACTCTACTATCCTGAATATACACATCTGAAGTATTCACAGTATTTATTTTCATGACCTAAATTTTTTTCTCCCTCTTTTATGTGTAAATTTTGATACATGCCATTTTTTTTTTTAATTGCAGGTTGTTTATGATGGGAAGCAACTTACTGAGATCAATGATGCACTTGAATTGAGATCGTCAAAGTGTTTGACTTGAAGGTAAGTTTATATAAAATCTGGAAATCTGATGTAAGGGTTACGTGGTGTTGGTTGATGATTGAATACTGCTGTCTCTAACTTAATACTGACAGAAAAATCATAATACCGTAATGTAGAATTAGTTATTAGAAGATCTTGAATTTATTAAGTTTGACCAGCGATGAAAGGAGAGGTGTATTAATTGATGATCTTACATGTATATTTGTTTTAAAAGGTATATAGACACCAATTACTCAGGATCACTTTAACGGAACCCAAAGCCATTTATTATTATTTTTTGTTTTTAATGATTATTATTATTATGTTGCAGGAGGCAGAAAGCCTCTTCAGGCCCGGGTCCAAGTACTCTCGGACTCTGCCTGAATCCCTGAATTCCTTTGGCATTGATCCCTGTCCTATTGTAGAGGTTTGTATAGGAACTATCCAGGCTCCTGCCTATGGTGAGGTGTACAGTAAGGAAGCGATCCTCAAGCTCAAGGAAACAGCAAGGTGGACCATGAAGCAGATCCCATATCTCTATCAAAAGATGTTAGGGTAAGAACTGACACATGATTAAGGATTTAGTATGTGCAGATTGGACTGAAAAGTGTTTAAACAATTATGAAGGGAATAAATTGATATTGAGATTGCATGTGATACAATTTAATACAAGTTGTCACCACTTCATTCCTGCTCTAGAAAGTAGATTTTTACCTTTCATATAGAGGCTTCTAGAATGTGCATGCCCAGGAATCTACTCACTTGGCTACAATGCCAAAGTGATAAAGCTGAAGGCCATTTTAGCAATGCCCATTTACTGTCCTATGTCCTGTCCCTTAAACTGATCACACTCAATTTCAAGGCTAGCGTATCACAATAGACATGAAGATTGTTTTAGATTCTCACCACCATCATGGTGGAGGTGTTGTGGTAGAGTGGTTAACTCACTTGACTCTCAATCCAAGGGTTGAGGGTTTGAATCCCAGCCCAGCACTAAAATTTTGGGTACCTGGCAATTGCTAGGGTAATGATAGGGAGAAGAGCATTGGTGCTGATGAAGCTTTCCTGGGTAAACAAAATTATTATTGTGCATTATGAAGAGCAAAGAATTACTCTTCCTTTTGAACTTGAAATGGAAGCAATCAAGAGCTGTTAACGAGCTATCCAATTGTTTTACAATTTGATTTCTCACAGACTGATGACATCATATCAGATCACCAAGGTAAGCACACTGTATGATGCTGAAGTTGAAGACCAACCTTTCACATCCAGCCAGAAAGAAGAACCATCCTGTAGTACTATCACATCATCCAGGATCAGTCCTGTCACATCGTCTGAAATGGGTTCACAGGTGCATATTCCTGTTAGATCATCAAAAAAAGTAAAGGCCACTTCTGAGATGCCTGTCTCTGTCCATAGAGTGTCCTCCACCTCTGGTGATTTAGATGAACCCGACAGCAAGGGTCAAGCCCAATCCAGCGATGGCCTTTTTGATATGGAGGTGACCCAAGAATGCTTGAATTTTATTAAATATTTGATTCCTCTTTTGAAATGAAACCTACATTTTAAAATATATTTTCAGAGAGAAGAATATCCTGTATTCTGTAAATGATCGTGATCAATTCATGATCTACCCCCAATCTGTCCTATGCTTATAGTTCAGATTAAAGATATGAGCAAGCTGAAAGGAAATCATCGTGGCCTATGAGAATAATATTCATAGAATCAAACCTTTATACTGGGATGTACTACATTTTGTCCCTCAATTTGGACTGATGCAACGTTTATCTCTAGAAAATTATCCATGTTTGATGATGTGAGAAAGCATTCTTATAACCTGTTTTAATGGTTAGTAGTAACAACCCTTGTGTTAAAATCCACTTCTATCCAGTGAAGGTTTGTCTTAAAACACTGATTCTTATCTTACCATTTTATTGCTCGTAGGAGAACCTTCAGAGTGATCTGCTTTCAGGACCTAAGGTGGATGCCAACTTTCTCATCAGGGACAATGGATCTGGGTCTAGCAGATCCAGGACCACATCCCATAGATCAAAGAAGATGCAGACAGCCAAGAAACAAGAGGAATCCTCTCAACAAGTCACAGAAGGATCAGGAAGTACTCCCTCTCAGACGGCTGATGAAGAAGGGACATCTAAACAGTTGTCTTACATATTCAATGCCAAAGTACTACACTATGATGATGCAGGAAAGCCAACTTTAATTGCTTGTGCAAGTGAGGTATGTACTGTAAAGCTAGAAACTTTGCATGCATGAAATGTTCTTGAATTTCGAGAGTGACTCAAATTTGCAAAAGTTTCAAGGCATGGACTAATCAAATCACAATTGACCCAACGCTTTATTTTTGCAATTTGGGAAAGTTTCTTGCTTTCGAAATGGCTGTCATTCACAATTGGCATCATGGTTGTACTGTAGTTGAAAAAGATTGAAAATATTTTATCTGATAACTAATAATTTTGAAATAAAATGAGACAAATGTCATTAATGATTTATTAGATGAGAGTAACTGAACCCTTTGATGGCTCCGCCTACAATCAGAGGATGACCCTGTGAACCAATCACCTTAAAACAATGCCACACATGCTTTCCTTTCGACCCAGGGAATCTTTACCATCAGGGTCAAGTGAGGCATGGCCATTCTTCAGACTGGAACAGGACGATGCATAGTCCTCAACCATAAATGGGGATATAGTATAGATGGATGAACTGTGTTCAACTGTGTGAAGGAACAGGCAATAAAACACCTCTTGGTCTGCCCCCTCCTAACAGAACCATGTCATCCCAAAGACCTAAAAAAAAGGGCCAGGTCTTGTGTCCTGCACTTGACTGGGCTTGTATAGTGACTTCGAGAAAAAGAAGTAATTGATAACATTTGTTTTCATGATTCATTTAATATATTTTCAGCTTGCCAATCAAGCCATCAATCCATGTCAGATCAGTCATGAACTAGCCAAGGAATTTGGAGAGATTGTGATGCATGACCAGGAGAAGTTCCTTGAGGCCTTTGGTATCTGCATCAAGTATAACTTAAAGAAGCTTTCAGAGACAGATAAATACCTTGCCCTGGATCAACTCACAGAGGTGGTCATGGATTTGGGAAGAAAGCCAAGTGCAAGGTATTTATTTATTTTTTTATTTTTTGTTATTATTATTATTATTATTATTATTATTATATAAACTGTATATATATTTTTTTTTTTTTTTTTTTTGGGGGACACTTTTGTCTAGTCTCATGCAGGCTGATAACAGACATTTCTGTTCATCATAAGTTACAGTACTTCTGGATTTAAATTATTGGTGAATTGGAAAGTAGTTTTTGAAATGTTTTTAAAAAGAAATAAGTTGTCATGTTTCGGAATTTAAAAAAAATGAGGACATTTTTAGTTGAAAGGGAAGTTTGTGTAAGAGTTGAAAACTAGACTCATTCCCCATTTGTATTGTTTACAGTTACTATTTGTTTCTCTAGTCTCTTCGCTCTATACATATTCATTTCACATCATTTGCTTATTCACTTACATATTCATTTACTATATCACTCAACCCAATTCCTTCCTCCATTCATCTCCTCTCCATACCAAGTCTTCTATCTCACCTGGTATGTTCCTTTGTTCTCTTCTCATTCTTTATTCATGAATGCTTTACATATTTCCACTTCTTACTTATCATTGGTTCTCTTTTCCTTTTCCTTATGAATAGTCAGTTTTATTCTTAAATCTTATTTTCCTATTGGTTGATAATGTATTGACATTTGAATATACTTTGCATGTTGCACATGGCCAGCAGGCTATAATAAAACACAGGCAGACCTGCCCTGGACTTGAATGGAGTGAGGTGTATTGATTTTAGGACCCTGTTTTATGTTACTAGAGAGAGAGTTACTACTTAGGAGAGAGGATTTTAGATGAGGAACTGAGTGAGTTTGGGGAGTAAATTGGTTGATTGGTTCTAAAGAGATTGATTGGCAAGAGTTTATTTTAGTAGTTTACACTGGCATATGCTAGGTCATACAAATACAGTATCTTGCTTACATGGTAAAATCTGACTTAGCTATTTGAGCCTTAAGAAGATATCTTATTTTTTATTGTAGAACACAATAATAAAGTTATTGAACACCACACATTCACCACACATTATTTATTAGGGTTTCATGTAGAGGTCACATGATTGGACATTCATTTTATTTTATTCTTTTATATTTATTCAAATATGTTTCTAAAATCTTGTGGGTTTTATCATGTACACAGGTATTACCAAGCAGGACACCCTGGTCAGCTTAAAATCAAGACTATTGGGGACAATAAACTCACAAAGCAAGATCTCAAAGACATTCTGGAAGGACATTGTTCACCAGTATCGAGTGATCATAGGTCTACTATCAAAGGAACACTACATAGAGTGGGGTAGGTATGTTATATGTGTTACTTGATTGATAATAATGATAATAGCTACATTAATGTTTTGCATATATTTTTCACAGGGATGGTAGAAGATGCTCAAGGCACCTACAAATAACTGTTATTACCCTAGCTTTAGCCCTGCTTCCATAAGGAGCTGGAAAGTATTCTCAAGGAATCAGTTCCTACCAGGTACCCATTTACCAAATTTTGGTTACCGGTATGCTGTAAAGTGTATGATATGTGATAGGTAAGAGGAAGGATTACATAAGTAATGTAAATTCTATGAGAGGTTTGCAGTTTTAATATAGAACTTAAATGAACACCAACTATTTAAAACGATGTTATGTGAAATACACCCCCCCCCCCTTTCTTTAATTGGTTCAGAGGTGTCAGGGTCCAATAGTATCATACAATTTTCATTTATGTTATTATAATTTTATCTCTTTACCTTGCAGGATTATGTGCAATCGTCAAAATGAACCAATAGGTCTCACAACTCTCACTAAGCATGCGGTCCTAGGATGTGTAACCCCTCTCTTTGACCTCATGAACCAGGGACAGTCCATTCTCTTTGTAGGGAGTCCTGGTGTTGGAAAGAGTACCGTGTTGAGGGAAGCAGCCAGGGTGATAAATGATGTTGTGATGAGGCGTGTGGTCATCATTGATACATGCAATGAGGTTCGTACTTCTTTAATGGGTCATCTAGAATAACAATACATGTGTATTTTTCTGTTTCTGGGCAATGTTGTTTTTCTCTATCCTTTTCTCTTTGTACTTTCCCCTTTCCATTACGAAAAGCTCTCGTTAAAACTATACCCCACCACTGTAACACAGGAACCTATGTAAATCAGGTGGGGTATCACGACCCCACTTTCGTTTCTCTCGTTAAAACTTAATAATAATAATAATAATAATAATAATGTTTTATAGTCCACTCCAAATTTTATTAAACCGAAAAATGGAAATTCTTTGTGCCCAATTAATCGTGAGCCCGGCAGCCACTGAGCAGCGCCAGATCTTTTAACGTCTTTTGGTATGACGCGGCCGGGGTTCGAACCCACGACCTCCCGGTTGTGAGGCAGAAAACTTGGACAGAGCCACCACTATAACACAGGAACCAATGTAAATCAGGTGGGGTATCACGACCCCACTTTTGTTTCTCTGGTTAAAACTTGGACAGAGCCTTGCAGCTCTGCATGAGAGATTACTGTTTTATATATCTCTTCATTATCTTACGTAATAGTGTAAACAAACTCTTACTGGGGCTCTGGCTGAAAGGAAATGAGAAGTAGGAAATATATATTTTGCTTCTTTTAAGATGTTTTCATATCCAAAATTCACTCATAATTTAGATGAAGACCAAAATGAAAGTTCGAACGAAGCAAAATGACCCAGAATTGGCGATATTACAAAAATTTTAACTCTAAAACCTATCACTCTTTCTCCCTTCCTCTCTCCCTTTATCATGCTTATCTCTATCTCTCTCTCCCTCTCTATCACCCCTTCAAGGTCTCGGCAGGGGGATTACATTGGACAACGCTAGTGTTTACTTTAGGCTTAATGCTATCTCAGCTCTAGAAGTGTTGAAAGTCAAATGGGGGTTTCAATTTTAAACGAAGAGCTTTCGTCATGCATTGTTTGTTTCCTTTATCTGAGTTTTAGGCTCTCTTTGTAACTTTGCAACACTTTTTTCCTCAGTCTTCTTAAATGTGTTCCTATAAACATTCAAGGTAAATAGTGATTTTATTTTAGAATTAAAATAAAACTCTCATTGCAACTCTCGAAGTAAGAACATGATAAAGCATGTAAATTGTAGTAGGGAATGTTTAAAATTGATGAAATGGATGAAATTGATATCACAGGTGATCAGAATATCTTGTAGTCTTCATAGCTATTGATAATTTTGCATTTGCATATTCCTTTTCATTTATTTATTTAAAATGTAATTGGATACTGAGTTGAGTCGTGATAGACAACAGGATGAGGGATCTAATAATATTTTTGTTGTTCTGCAGATTGCTGGTGATGGGGACGTACCACATCCTGCTGTAGGAGGGGCAAGGCGTGTTCAGGTATGTACAAATGTATTGACTTTAGGGTATTAGAGTCTTGTATGTATTAGATTGAAGGAGTGGTATTTGATATCACATTATTCCATCAAAGCCCTGTCTAGATTATGTCATATTTACCTGACCTTTCTTGTTGCCGAAGTTTGTTTTTGTAAACCCTAGTGTGTTTCAGTTATATTGTCAAGGTATTTAAAAACAGTTTACTGAGAAGCCCTTTTCGCCAGTTTGTATGATATGTACCATAATGAATACCTATATTGTCCTTCTGAGATCTTTATCAACCATCGCCAATGCTCTTTATGGTGGAGATATATGATACAGTCCATTTCATTGAGACTATACTAAGTTCTGACAACCCTGATCATATTTTTGTACTTTGTACAGCTTCCAGACCGTGATTCACAGCCAAACATGATAAGAGAAGTAGTGCGAAACCACAGTCCTCATACCCTTGTCATTGATGAGGTCATGACTGAAGAGGATGCTGCAGCGGTCCTTGCGACGAGACAGAGAGGTATCCAAGTGATCTCTGCAGCACATGGACAGACTCTCCAAGATGTCATCCTCAACCCGAAGCTCAGACACCTCTTTGGTGGAATCCAGAACATGGCCATGAGCCATCCTGGTCAGGGCATCACTGGACACACCGTCATGCAGAGGACGCAGCCAGCAGCATTTGACATCCTTGTAGAGATGTATGATCGGTACCGCTGGATTGTGCATACGGATTTCACGCATTCCATTGACCTCTGTCTTCAGAAGGTACAGGTTGGCGTCCAGGAGAGGAGAGTGTTTATGAAAGAAGTGTCAACAAATTCACAAGGAATTCCTCAAGTGTTGGTGCAAGATCTTTTGGTCATGTATCCCCTATAATAAAAGATTCAAACAAAGTCCTTTATGGACCTTTTTTGTGCAGTTGAGAATTAAATACCAGTCATTCCTTGAATCCATTTATTATACTTTGGGAAGTTATCATGTTTAGTAAGTCTAAAAAATGCCAGCACATTTATTTGGTCTTGTTCCAGTTCATCTTTCACTTTTGCTGTAACAGATCTTTGATCTAATGAATCCTAAGAAGAGTAGAAAGTCTGTGAAGGTTTTGAAGGCCTAATTTATTGGTCTTGTGGGCCTATGGTTTCTTAGACCTATTGTCAATTGGTGCTTGAGTATAGCCAAACCAATACATCTCATGCTTAATACTGCAAGTACTAAAATATCCTATTTGCAAAAATTAGTGCTTTTTATTGGTGTAAACAGTTTATATTTGTGTCACTTAAAATTGTGTGAACTTACTTCAGTTCATGATGTTTGGAAATTTAAGATATTATCTACTATTATCATATTGTCTTGTTATTATGGCTGTTCATTTCAATGTAATACAAATTTTATCATGATATTGTGTGACATAGGCATTCCTGTTAGATCTCTTTGTTCTTTTGTTCTGTAGCTTCATCATGCATTGTTACCAAATAATTCTGACCCAGAGTTTGCCAAAAACCAGGTTTAAACAGGCGCGTACGCAGCAGGGGGGTTTGGGGTTAAACCCCTCAAATTTTTTGTATGTGTAAAAAATTAAGGGTAAACAAAAAACTGACCTTACCCCCCCACTGAACAAAATATCGGTCGGTATAATTTTCCAATTTCCGGGACAAAAAAAAATATGTACTGTTACCTTTTTTTTTTTGTGCTAAAAAAATTAAAGATAAAGTTGAGTTCTGGTCATGCGATTGCATTGTGAAAGAAACGGTGTGGAATCGATCAGAAAAGGTTGATCATCTAGCATATAAGTATTGGTGTGTACTGCAAGGTTCTGGAATCATCAACATGATAAGAAATTTGGCCCAGTCTTGGTAAAATTATAAGCATTGTACACAGAAAGATGTATATGGGACTACACGAACATGTGGCATAAAAATCCGTCCTGATTTTTATGCTGTTACATGCCATATTTAGATTATTAAGCCATTTTAAGAGCCATGCTTTTCAGAGAACATTTTTTATCTGATGTTCTTCCACACTTGCATAATAACAATGATAACGCTGTCACCTCTTCCCAGAACTCAACCTTCTCTTTAAGGGTCCTGATTTTTATGCTGTTACATGCCATATTTAGATTATTAAGCCATTTTAAGAGCCATGCTTTTCAGAGAACATTTTTTATCTGATGTTCTTCCACACTTGCATAATAACAATGATAACGCTGTCACCTCTTCCCAGAACTCAACCTTCTCTTTAAGGGTGAAAAAAAACTGACTTTACCCCCCTCCCTGAACAAAATATCGGTCGGTATAATTCTCCAATTTCGGGACAAAAAAAATGTACTCTTACCTTTTTTTTGTGCTAAAAATTAAGGGTAAAAAAACTGACCTTACCCCCCTACCCCCACTGAATAAAATATCGGTCGGTATAATTTATAATTTTCCAATTTCCGGGACAAAAACAAATATGTACTCTTACCCCCTCCCGCTTATTCAACGGCCGACTGAGTCGTTGAAATTTTGTGCGCTTTTCAAATTTTAAACCCCCGTTGAAAAAATCCTGCGTACGCTACTGGGTTTAATATTAAGGTTGATATCCTTCTATAAGAGAATGTGACAATTCATATTGCCTTTGAGATAGATGTAAATCACTGGTATGTATGGTATACTTTGTTTTGTTAAGTCTTCCTCTTTCTTTATTTTATTTTATTTTTATTATGGAAATGTTCTGGTAATTCAGGTATTAATGTGCTTGATCTTGTTTGAAAGTAGTTCAGTAGTTTATGTTGCGCATGGGATGTAAGAAATCAGAGCAATTTTTCTAGTTGTGTCAATACTTTATCTGTGTAAAAAAAGAATTATGATTGGACGTAATTTTCATAACCATAATGTGCCTTACTGCTTCATAATCAGTATTACAAATCTGTCTATGTGTAATATTACTTTGATTTGCATACCACATAAAATTAGACAAAAATAACATTGAAGGTCAGGTGACATCCAAATTTGAGTTGATATCTGTTGATTTGCAGGGCTGCTCAGCACATGCTCACAAAAGAATTGCATTCTTTCATACAATACCTCCACATTACCTTTCTTTTCCTGGTGATGCTACAGCACGTCTGACATAGCAACTCCTATGTTGGTATTGTATGGTCTATTGTAAATGGGTGGTCAGCTCTGGTGAAGCTTCATACCACTGTCTCTTGTTAGCTCACTAATGATTGACAGATGATGTCACAAGATGAATGAGATCTGGAGCTCTTTCTTTAGGGTAGAGCTGAGCAGGTCTGAAAAATTATTTTGTTTAATATTTAAAAACCTAGAAAGTATATTTAGATGTTTGAATAACAAAATATGAGTTGTATGCAGCCCTGCACATCAACAGGAATCAACTTAATTTGGATGACACCCAACCTTTAAACGGCCATCCGACCCATGTTATAAGTTCATTTGAATGAAAGCAGAAAATTAAAATTAAATAAATAAATTGGACCAATAATAAGAAAGTTATGAATGTTTGATATGTATGAGATCACTACAGCTATGCCAATCTCACATTGGCAATTTTGACAGTGAGTTGTGACATAGTGACAAATAACTGTTGTGTACAAAAATATCACTAATTTCTGTTTTTCTCCCAAGTGCCTTCACCCTTGGGGCACTACTCAAAATACATTATGGAGAGTATATCATTACAGGTCATCTAAAAAGAAGAGACCATCCCGAGTCATACATTGAAAACAATGACATTATAGTCATTTTGTGTTTTAGAACAAATAGGAAAGTTGCCAACCACTACATCACAGTGACATTAGTACTGATTCAGCCAATTTGAAGTTCCCTTACATATAGTGATTACAAAATTTCAAAAATCCATAACTTTCTTATTTTGTCAGGTTTCATTCAAACGCGGTCTACCGGTACTTCTCTAATTTCTCTGTCTTCCTTTAGAGTTGTATTTAAAGTACAAGTCCACTCCACTGAAAAGTTGAGCTGATTAGATAGACAAAAATCTAAAAAGCCCAAATATAACTTGGTTTTGGAAAATGGTGCTCAGATTTATTTTTAATAATTTTTTTTAATGAGCAAAAACAAGTTAATGAGCGAGTCGGTTGTGACGTAGGGTCCTCACAACACAGATTCGTAATGTAACCAAATTTAATGCATACGTCTTTGTGAAGTGCCTCGATACAAACTATTTCATTCACCTGATAAGAATAATGAAATACTATTATTCTTATCAGGTGAATGAAATAGTTTGTATAGAGGCACTTCACAAAGACGTATATTAAATTTGGTTACATTACGAAAATACCTATTGTCAGAATGTATACCGCTGGCACTTTCGTTGTGAGGAGCATACGTCACATCCGTACAGCAATATAAATGTTTTGCTCGAAATACCCGAAACAAAAATCGCTCTTAAAATCACCTGATTGAAGTACGCCCGTGATATTTGGCAGTTTTAACCTTTGATTTATTTACAACATGTTATAATTTTTGAAAATCGGAGTGGACTTGGGCTTTAAGGTAGGCTTTCCCTTTAATAATTGGTATCGGCAGAGCTTTATATCATTGTACATGTAAATTTCATTCATCAATTTTTGTTTGGGCTTGGTATGTATTTATATATTATGAAGACATGTATGATTGTATGTTACTTTGTATTAACTGTTTGTTTGATATTTTATGTCCAGTCATTATCAGCACTTTCCAGATAATATGTATCTCGACTCATTGTGTAGGACAGTTTATGAGATACAGTGCATTTTTATGCCTCCGCCCACCGAAGGTGGGGCCTGGTGCATTATGTCCTGTATGTCCGTCCCGCTTTCTCGTTATCGCAATGCAAGAACCACTTAAGTTATGAACTTCAAACTTGGTGATAGTATGTATCAACATAGGAAGACAGTCTCATTAGATTTAAGGTAAGTAGGTCAAAGGTCACAGAGGTCAATTTCTGAAATTAAAGCATTTTTTAGCCTTACTATTGCAATATCTAACCATTGTGATAGTATTACTCTAGGAAAATGATCCAATTACATTCTGGGGCTAGTAGGTCAAGGTCATAGTCGTCAGTTGACATTTGATTACCGTTATAGACTTTGTTTTTATTGTGATATGTCATGAATAATTTCATCCATTTCCTATACTGAATTTAAGGTGGAGGCATATAGGAGACGCAGTCTTCTTTTTTTTAATTTACTCGCTGAAGAGAAAGAGAGAAAAGTAACAAGTAACCACATGTGTCAGTGTTTGATGTCTAGATTAGTTTTTGTTTCTATCGCTGTTTGTTACTGTGTTTGTTAGATTATCATGAATAATAATTGAATTTTAAAATTCCATTTAGAACCATGTCTAACATTTTGTTTTGATCTTTTCAGGATCGTTGGTATTTTCTGCAGTCCATACAGATAGTGGATAATAATTACATTAAAGGCGTCACTGTGCGACACCCTCTTATAGTAAATTCTCCCAACCAATTTTTGAATTTTTGCAACCATTTTCCCATGAAAATAAGACATAAAGCAGGCTTTTAAAAATCTTTCAATTCTTAAATGTGTGGAATAGTATATAGAGCCAATTCATTGCTTTGTGATGATTTTCATTCACCTAAAATTTAATCAAAATCAATTAATATATATAGTTGGGAGAATTTTGGAATCGATCAGATCAGTTTTTCCCAATTTGCATCGTTATTAATGGTCTGTTTTCACGCAAACTTTCAGATGATCTTTAATTGTACATCTAGCATTGAAGTCACTACCTTAGCACCATTTGCTCTTATCTGAACAATGTTACCAAGTCCCTTTAAGTCAAAAAAAAAAAAGTGTCATTCAAACTTAAATGCAAAATATTTTGTGAGAGGATGTTTTAATCTCTTGCAGAAATGTGGAAGAGCTGAAGTAATGGTGTTTGGTACACATACCATAAAGACATTCACACCCCTAAAATTGGAGTGATACCATAATTTGAACACCCAATCATTCTTGCAGAATATTTCTACAGATATTAATACAAACTGTCTTTATTTTATATTTGAATACATGGTATAGGTAAAGGACTGTGATATCAATTTGGATTGACCCAAAGATGGGAAGAAGCATCACCTCTCCCCAACAGAATTCTTTGATTTAAGATCATTTAACCATGCTTAAGAAAACACACAAATGATGGTACTGAGTATTACTATTCTGATTGTATGAAGGAAAAAGCAAACATCCTTGATGTCATGCTTTATAGCAGATTATTTCCTACAACCTACCATGTAATGTAGTGTATAGGGATATTTTCACATGACCTTACTCGATATGTTGATGATGCAAATATCTTTAATTTGAGTGGAACAAGTAAGAAATTCATAACAGGAATTTGTGATGATATTTCCTTGTTATTACCAGTTTCATTACATTTCTCATGCTCCGTGTCCCTGTGTTTGACATTGCTCCAGTGTAGGCATCATTGTATGCATATTCAAAGTGATAGCACTTGGAACATACTTGGGTATCTGATCGTAAGGCTCTTACTGGTTATCTCATACACATAACACATTCCTACAAAACCATGTCTTAATTGGTAATGTGATGTCAATTTTCCAATAATGGAATTGCTTATTCTTGAAAGATCACTGATGATCTACTGTAAATTCTTTTGGCAACAATAAAATATTTACTTTTACAAGAAATATAATCTTGTGTAATTTGGTGATTTCATACGTGTATTTGTTTTGAAATTATATGGTGTTTGAAGGTGAAAGATTTTAGAGATGGCAGACTTATAGGTGAAACCTTTCATTCAGTTTATTTTCCTGCTTCCCTTGATTTATATATATATATATATATATTTTTTTTTTTTTAATGAGTTTAATATACAAAAGCAACATCAAAATGTTTTGTTTTGAGATTAAGTTATCTATAACAGCTTAACCCTTTTTTTCTTCTTTTTTTTCTTTTTTACTTTTTAGGGTTTGTTTCCCAACTTTGGTAATTTTTCATTTTGTTATTTCTTTGATTGGCACACAATTATAGATGGACAATGAATAGACCAGTTCACAAATTTAAGATTGTTTTTTCCCAAGTGATAAGATTGAGATATTGCTTCACTCAGTTGTGAGATATTTATTAACCAGCATTGATACAATAGTTGTTGCTATATCGCTCAAACATTTGGCAAACTTTTCTGTTTTCTTCAGAAGGATTCATAATACATGTATATAATGTTCTCTTGTAAGCTTTGCACACAATTTGCGCATTGACAGATAAAGGTCATTTGTACAAAACGTAATATTTATCGAGATAAATGCTGGATACTTGTTCATGAATGTTATACAATTATTCATTTACGGTATGTACGGTACCGGCACGCCGCTCAGATCATTAAACACCTTCAACACTTTGGCAGTGATTAATCTTAAACGCACAGAGTAGGACTTCTCCATGTTTAAGAGATGTGTGGATATTGTGGGGGTCATTCTTTTAGCCTTCATGTGCCATCTTCGAACTGGTTCAAGAATAATGAATTGCAGGAAAATCCTGATCGCACAGACTACGCTATGAACACAAGAAGGGGAATACCCTATAATTGTCGTCATCGCTTGGCCTGGTTGAGGCGCTCCCGAGAGTATACTGACTACGATTTGATCTCCTGATTTTGCAGCATCGCTTTTGCAACAACTGGAGTTGAATGCGAGAATGAGCACGCTGTCTGGTAAGTTTATGAAATCATCTGCATATAATGAGGTAACTTTGTTTGTTTGCATAGTGAGATATGACTGAACTTTTGACTCTAACTTTGTACCTTTGCCCAGCTCAGCTCAGAGACGCGCGGGCTGTGTACCGTACATCGTACAACCTGTACACGCTCTGCATACAATACAATACTTATCTGTTGTCTTCTTCTTGCTGCACGTAGGCCAACGTAATTTGCAGGTCGCTTGAGCTTAATTGGGTTGAGCTCGCTATTTCTGCATCAATTGTCATAGCAATACTTACTTTCTTTGGAATACTCGATCTACACCTAGCTATAGTTTAGAATCTATGCAAGAGTAAGTCAATTTTGCTTCGCCTTTGTAAAAGAGAGGATTCTTCACTTTTTTTTTAGCTTTGTGAAAAATTAATGTAGACCTAGACCTATGTCAACAGGGGAATCTGACTTGTCTTTTGTTGTCGTTCATTTCTTTGACTTCTTAAAATCAAAGTTCAAGGAGTCAAAACAAAGGAAAGACCATCTGCAAAAGATTTTTTGTGTGTGGTGATATGAAATACACATGTAACTAGTTTGTAACTATGAATTTCTCTGTATGATTGTTTGATTACTTTTAAATGTATATACATCTTAATATATACTCGGCTCTTTTGTTAAAATTATTTTGTTCCCATAACGAGAAGGAAAACAAAATATTAGCTCTCTATGCCTGTTATATTTATTATTGTGATACCAAAGTAAATGCATTCTTAAGACTGTATTCTTGTGAATATTCTATATTAACAAATAACAGGTTCTTCAGACAAGTAAGGTATTTCGGGCCGGGTGGCTTCTGCTTACATCAAGCTTCTTTTCAGTTTTGGTGAACAACAAGCAGGTTTGAAGATGAGGTTGATACCAATCGATTTCTCCCAGGACAACTTGTTTGGCAAGAAGGTGTGCAACGAGAATGCAGCATTTTTCAAGAAACACAAGGAATCTTACAAGAGGATGATAGTTGAACAGGTAAAAAAAAGAAACTTAAAACAAATATAGAATGAAAATTTGTTAACTCAGTCATTTTGGAAAATAGTAGATTTGATGTTTCCTATGAAAATGTGGCCACAATGGGGAAATTACTTGGCCATGTTTTCAATTTTCATAATTTTTGTAAGAGTGTCAGTCACAGAGGCTGTAATGGCATCACTTGATTATTGATACTACTACTGCTACAACTACTACTACTAAGTACTGCTACTACTACTACTGCTGCTGCTGCTGCTACCACTACTACTACTGCGGCTACTACTAATACTGCTACTGCTACTACTAATACTACTACTACTACTACTACCACTGCTAGCTGCTACAATTCTCCCTATTGCCAATACCCCCAAATGCCCTGATGTTGACCTCTTGGATGTAATTTCGAACTACTTCCAGTACTTACATGCTTCCGGTGCACACGGTGCATGCATGCGGTGCGCGAGAGTTACATGTATTATGCATGTGCAGTAAACGTTTCCGAAAGCTCTCTTGTTGGCTGCTACTGACCACCTTGGATTTTTTACAAGTCCAGGGGGGTGTTTCACAAAGACTAAGATCGACTTTAAGTTGGACTTAAGTATAGCAGGCCGCTCATGCCATTGTTTGCTATCATTATTTACTGGCATTGGTCTCTCAAGGGACGTACAAATCATGGTAAAAAATCGACAAAACTTACATTTTTGATAATTCATTATTGAAGGAAAAAATATTATCTATAGATCATAATTGAGAGACCAATGGTGAGAGCAAACAATGGCACGAACGGCCTGTTATACTTAAGTCCAACTTAAAGTCGATCTTAGTCTTTGTGAAACACCCCCCATGATTGTTCTAGAAGAAATACTTAGGAAATACCCCTGCATGTCCATCTTTTTGTTTTTGTTCTTTGCCAAAATGGCACAAACATAGTCGCGATCGTGCAGTGATTTCAAACTTGTCTTGCCTTCTGAGCATCTTTTCCATGTTGCGCGCTGTGTAGGGTTTGTTGGAATTTTACCCAAGTCACATCTCTCATCCAGGGATATCTCTGAAGGTTTTTTTGTTTATTATAGTGAGATCAGCACACAGCAGATTCACAGCTTTGCACCATATTCCAACTGACAATTCAGTTTGTAAAAGTAGAAAAAAATTGCATACGATAAACTATCAAATAGAGCCGAAGACGAAGTGAAAAGTAGCATGTAGGCAGCTAGCTGCTGCTGCTTCTGCTTACTACTACTACTCATCTACTATGCAATTATTATTATTGTTGTTACTATTATTATTATTTTTATTATTATTTTTATTATAATTATTATCATCATTATCATTATATTACAATCAATGATCTAAGCATATTACATCATTCATGCATGTGGGATGAGTTGTTTATGTTTATAACATTGCATTCATCATCACCCTTCTAAAAATAATACTTGATTTGGGCGGTTGGCCTAAATTAATCATATATTTGTATTTCTACATATTGTGTATTGTTGGGGCTCTTGTATTTTTCAAATTTCTCCCAATTGTTTGTTGTTGCAGGGGCGCCACTTTTGGATTTACTTCTCGGTTTCTTTCAAGGCATATTGCTTGACTAATGGTATCCTTGAAATTTCAGGCATTTCCAGTGATATGGTAAGCACAGACAATTGTTTAACCTTTTTTTAGAATGATTAAAGATGAAATTTAATTTCTTCATGTACAGTATAGCATGAAGGGCGTGTGATTTTATCTGAATGCCATTTTTTAAAGATTTAAACACCTTTCATTGCAATTTATTCAACTAAAGAAAATGGCCATCATTAAAGACTTCAATTTTGGCATACTTATGGTTTGTAACAGATGCAAAATAATACCTGTTTACCTATTGCTATGATTTCATGAAGTATTTGGTTAATGAAAACTAAATGCTTTCAATTCACTGAATATGTTATTCTTCATGACTGTATGAAGTTAAGGAGATAGAGAGAAAGAGAGGGGGAGATAGAGAGAGAGAGAGAGAGAGAGAGAGAGATATCACTTGCTCATTTGATTGCAAGTAAGATTTGTATTGTCATGATTGTTATCCCTCTTTTAGGAATTACTTTATTGCATTTCAATTGATATTTTTCAACGATTTCTCTTCTTTCCCTCTTTTTTATACTAGACATTTACCAACATGATTGAAGAAGTACTGGAAGTGACTGATCAGATGTTAACAAATGGTAAATACTTGCTACGTTTATTTTGTGAAGCAAAGATATTTAGTATATATATATCCACATTCAATTCGTAATGATAAATTATGAAAATTGAAAATTATAAAGCATCATTATATCTGCACTGATGAATTAGCATGCTCTAGCAGCATACTGTATGTCAATGTGGGGAGAGATCATGGTATTCTTATCTCCTAAGTGAAAATAACCGTTTTGAATTTAATTCATTGTAAAATGTAGACATGACGTTGAAAAGTATAATGAGCCAACGCTTCTACCAGTATACGATGTGATTGTAGTTTAATAGGAGTTAGCTTTTAATTCATTGTTAATTTGGACATATTTTATTTTATATTCATTTATGTTTGTAGTATGTTCTGTTGTAGGACTGCATAGTGTCTGTGCTGTGTAATTGTTTAGATTTAAATGACACACCAGTATCACGAATTGTAGATTATTATGTGAATTATTGAATTTCTTTTGCAGGGCACGTCAAGGATGGCATTAATTTGTGTGAGGATCTCATCACATTGTTCCAATACAGATCCTTCATTAATGAGATTCAGTCTCTATCAATTAGTAAGTAAATCATCAATTAGTAAGTAAATCATCAATTAGTAAGTAAATCATCAATTAGTAAGTAATTCATCAGTTAGTAGGTAAATCATCAATTAGTAATTAATTCATCAGTTAGTAGGTAAATCATCAATTAGTAAGTAATTCATCAGTTAGTAGGTAAATCATCAATTAGTAAGTAAATCATCAATTAGTAAGCAAATCATCAATTAGTAAGTAAATCAACAATTAGTAAGTAAATCATCAAGTAGTAAGTAAATCATCAATTAGTAAGTAAATCATCAATTAGTAAGCAAATCATCAATTAGTAAGTAAATCAACAATTAGTAAGTAAATCATCAATTAGTAAGTAAATCATCAATTAGTAAGCAAATCATCAATTAGTAAGTAAATCATCAATTACCAAGTAAATCAACAATTACCAAGTTAATCATCAATTAGTAAGTAAATCATCAATTAGTAAGTAAATCATCAATTAGAAGGTAAATCAACAATTACCAAGTAAATCATCAATTAGTAAAGCAAATTATCAATTACCAAGCAAATTAACAATTACCAAGTAAATCATCAATTAGTAAGTAAATCATCAATTAGTAAGTAATTCATCAGTTAGTAGGTAAAACAACAATTCAAACTTTTATAGTTTTTAAGTCAGTCAGAAAAATAAAGTGCACTTGTCATTTTTATTTAAATGTATTTGTACACATGCACTAGGGCCAGGCGTGTCTAAAATGACAAACAATATGACATACCAAGATGAATGAAAGACATATTTGGTGAGACCCAGAAGGACATTAACTGTGTGTAATAGCCATTTCTAAAAATTGCAAGAGGGGGAGAGTGATTTAGCTCCAGAAAGGTCCAATAGAGCTCTTTAAAACCCAATTGAGCATTGGTAAATAGCAAAACACAAAAAAATGTATGATATTGAGGAAATCCCATCGTTTAAAAATCAAATCCAGGAAGACATCCTATGATTAATTTTTCACAATGAGAATATGAATTAATAATGCTCTTCTTTCTCTCAGCAGAGAACACATTATAAAACACTAAGTGTTAACCTTACATTCAATTTTAATAACCCAATTTAATGATAGTTTGGAAAAAATTTGCTTGTTAATTCTATATTGTGGGTGCAACAGTTTGTGTATAACAAAATACACGTACAATTTTGACGTCACTCTCTCTTTTCACGAATCAGATGTTGCTTTGAATATGCATTTGATAAAGTAAAATTTTCATGAATTGTGATTCGTAGAGAACTCTTGAACTGATTCTCACGCCATGGGAGTATATGCGTACATGTTAATGACCATGTAGCATAATAATGTATGCTGGCATGCGGAAAGAAGTGTCCATGCACTGAAGTGTGCCATTATCATGATAGATATTACACTAGCTTCACTTTCACTTTTACTTTCGGGTTGTATTAAGGCTATTATTGGTTATTTATTGGTGCAAAGTTTTGCAGACAGGAAAGATGACAGTATTTTTTTTGGATTTGTCATGATGGTGATGATTGTAAATCTCGCTATCGCCAATTCCCCCAAATGCCCGGATGTTAATTTTATGCCCCCATTTCAAATGTACTCTGGGATATAGCTTGGTGACTTAGTCGCTTCCGGTCTATTTTGTGTGGCTGTACTGTGCCGTGCGGTCTCTGCCAGTGCGCGCTGAGGCGCGGCAGCCGGTAGTTACTGAGCTAGCTGTCTATATAGAGTGGTGAAGTGTGACGTCATCAAAAATCTATTTTTGGAATTTCTCAATTTTTTCTTCATTTTCCGAAAGACCACCAAAAATAATGTCTAAATGGCGAAAACCAATTTAATATTTTAACTATTGGCTGAGATATGACCATCTGAATAAAAAGATTGCCTATGGGAACTCAGTGTTATATTGCTCTGGCTCCTAATGTTATGAGCCAGAGCAATATAACACTGAGTTCCCCATAGGCAATCTTTTTATTCAGATGGTCATATCTCGGCAAATACAAAAATTGAGAAATTCCAAAAATAGATTTTTATGACGTCACAGCTTCGGTACTCTATACGCTTTGCAATAGTTGGATGGTGGCACCTTTCACTTCGTCTTCGGCCTTTTTGATAGTATATCATAAGCAATTTTCTATTTTTTTATAAACTGAATTGTAAGTTGGAATATGGTGCGATACTGTGAATCTGCTGTGTGCTGGTCGCACAAAAATAAACAAAAAAATCTTTGGAGATATTCCTGAGAGATGTGACTTGGGTAAAATTCCAAACGAATCCTACACAGCGCGCGACCTGGAAAAAGTTGCTCCGAAGGCAAGGCAAGTTTGAAATCACTGCACGATCGCGACTCAGTTCTCCGAGTTAAAAAAGGGGTAGTTATTAAAAGGGGAAGGGGCACTTCTTACAAATGAAAAGGGGCTCTTGTCAAAGTAAAAGGGGCACCTCTCAGATTTGAATAGGGCAATTATCAGAGGTGTAGGAAGCACTTAACAAAAGTAAAAAGGGGCACTTCTCGTACCTGAAAAGGGGCACTTATGAGAATGGAAAATGGACACTTATTGCAAAGAAAAGTGGGAACTTATCGAAGGATTAGGAGCACGTGTCAAAATAAAAAGGGCACTTATCAGAGGTAAAAAGAGTAATGGGCACTTTTACAAAGTAATAGGGGCACATGTCAAAGTAAAAGGGGCACTTTTACTATGTAAAAAAAAAAAAAAGTTCAAGATTACAAATAAATGACATGTGCCAAACAATTTTGGTAGAAAATGTATAGCGGCTGAGTAATGAGCATAGAAAGATAATGAAATCCGGGTAAGTAGGTAGCTTTCGAATACATATATTGCGCATGCATGATACGTGTACCGCGAGCACACCGCATCCATGCACCATACACCGGAAATATAGTGGCTCAAAATTATATCCAAGAGTTAAACATCCGGGCTTCTGTGGATATTGGCGATAGCGAGAATAAAGGGACTTTTGAAAAGGGTCTCTTTCTAAATTTTTATGTGAAGGATTCTTTTTTTAATAAGTCTTAAAATACCTGGAGATGGAGATACCCTAAATGGTTGAATTCACATGAATACTTGAACATTGACCCCAATCAATCGATCGGTTTGAGTTTGCCCTGACTGAGTAGATACTATACTAGACAAACAACATTATGAATGGTAATGTAATTCAATAGTGCTTTTGTGTATGCATGTCTACCTTAGCATATATACGCTGGTGTATGCACAAAGTAGATATTCCCTTTGTGTGTACAGCTTGTGTGTATGCCTTCTGCAACAGTTTATACTAAAAAAATTCTCAGTTGCATTATGAAAATAGGAAATAAATGGTTCAACATGTCTGTTATTAAAAGAAAAACATAATCCATCATGACTTAGGGTTGATATTCTCTTTGACTATATTAAGAAATGGTTGGTTCCTGCCTATGGTAAAAAGAAAATGGATTAGTCATGGGGTTAGATTGTTAAAGTTTCCTCATTATAAAGATTTTGATTTTAGTCTGAAATGGACTGAATGTGTCATTGCAATACGGCTAGGTTAAATGCAACAAATGAACAAAAGCTTTGACTCTTTATCTTAAAGATAAACCTAATAATTAAATATAGAAATAAATTCTCACAGAATCCAACGAAACTTACACTGAATGTTGAAGATTACAAATAAATGACATGTGCCAAACAATTTTGGTAGAAAATGTATAGTGGCTGAGTAATGAGCATAGAAAGATAATAAAATTTGGGTAAAAGTAGCTAGCCCGACATCATGTGCTTAAAATGGGAGTTGTGGTTTTTATCGAAGATGAAGCCCAGTAAGCTTTTGTGCGTTTGTTTTTATTTCACTGGTTCAAACAACCAATCTACTGCAGGATAAACAATCCAGAATACATCATAGCAATTTTCTCTCAAAATACGATTCTCATACCAGAGCTCAAGATTAGCTTTAATCTTAATTCAGTTTGAGCAAGAAACAAAAGATGAATATAGTCTCCAAACCCAATACTATATCAAGTAGAACATCAGGTAGTCATGATACCAAAGTTAAATGTTTGCAATTAAAATGTATAGATAGCAACAAGGTCTACATAATTCTATTATCATTTTTAATCAAGAGTTTTGCAATTAAGCTTTTTAAGTACACATACCTATAGTATCACCTTCACAGGAAGCAGAGCAGTCTGGTATCCAATGTATTTTTAAGTTGATGATAATTCCCAACTTGATTTGCAGAAGTGCTTTATTACTTGGTTTTACTTTTGTTCAAAGCATATGATAGTTTGTGATACGGTATATCTGGAATACTTGATGATGATATATGAATTATGATGATGAAATGTTCTTTTTGTTGTTGTTGTTGCAGTGACCAACCCTTTCTACATGAGGGACAGTGAAGACACATTTTGTAGACTGTTTGGGAAGCCTATGGAAGATAAGACCCTGCATCTTATCAAGGTATTGGCTGGTCCAGATTCTGTCCGTTTTTACATAATTGTTTTTTCTTCAATCACCATTCCCCCCTCCCTTACATTCTCACACAGAGTGCAAAGTCTCCACTAATCGTGCAATATCCTCCCCCCCCCCAAAAAAATACACCCTTCAAAAGGTAAGAGGGTAAGAATGAAAGGACTGTCTCTGTTTTAGCGCTGAGGGTGCGTAATTTTTTCAGCTGATTGGGCACTCGACATGGACATAATCCAAGCAGTGGACTAGTTTCTAGCTTGAAGTTCAAATTGTCATTTTCACTTACATGTATACCCAGACCATGTGTGTCTTTGGACAGGTTGTGTATCCGGAAAGTTGATTTAAGAATGTTATTTGAAGAAGTTTACATGCAATATTTCATAAATATTTTAAGAATTATGTTAGGCAATATGATAAAGGATAAATATTTATGATGGTTAGTGCTATTTAGTGCATATATTTCGTTAAATCCAAAGGCAAAAGTGATGGCTTCATTTTTGTTAAACGTCCGGACACACAACCCCAGTCATAAATTATAAATTGTGCTTGCTTGGATGAATCTTACTCATCACCTTCATAGTGCATAGGATATGTCAGAATAGTCATGTTCAAGTTCATAAAACTTGATTTTGTTTACTACTATGCCAACATGATTTCTAGCTAATACTCCAACTGGAGTTAAACATTTATAGCTTCTACATGAAGAATGTGACAAGTGCATTGTAAAAAGTAGAAAAAAGGGAAGTAAGTTTTGGATTAATGTCTAGCCATAGAAAAATATTCCTGTGCAGGGCAATAATCCATGACATTATGACTATGACACCTACTCCCTGTATTGTGTTAAATTTTATTTTTTAAATGCCACTTTGATTGAATTATCCATTTCTATTTGTATGTGTTTCTGTGTAAAGGGTTGTCACAATTTAAGACCAATATTATGAAAATGCATTCAATTACATTTGGCTAGAAATATATTTCTATTTATTTCTATGATTTCTTCAGGTGGTCAAGACCTTGCAGTTTCTGCTTCATTTGGGAGGATGTCTTTTGAGATGCTGCGCCTATGGCTCCAGGCGGAAGAGTGCAAACAAGACGTCACATTATACTGGAAGCCTCCCCCAGAGAAACCGTTTCACCTGTTTGGAGACAACTCACCAACCCTGGTTAAAGCATGCACTGTCATCAATAAATATGAGAAGTCCTTGCTTGACAAGACTATGTATGAACTCCAAGAGGATACGAAAGAAGGGCGCAACCTGGTTAATGTCAAGATTGAGCACAATTCAGAGGACAGCGGGGACGATGATCCAGTGAAGCAGCGTTATAAATCAAAAAAGCTTAGTATTGTAATTGAAAATGAAGACACAAAGGAAGTAAAGAAGAAAGTGAAGTTGAAGTACCCAAGATGGAACACAACTTCTTACTCGCCATCCTAATGAATGTCCTGGGTGCCATGACCATCTAGAGTGCATCCGCAAGCAGGTCATAGATCAAGGTTTTGTCCTTCCTCAAGTCTTTGAGGTCCACTACGAACCCAATTTCCATGTGAAAATAAGGCATTGCAGTCACTGCAATGAAAGGATGCATGAATGTGATGGTCCTTCGCATCAAATTACAGCTCAACGTCCCATGATTGCGGGTGCGAAGCGCAAGGACAAAGGAGTGACACGCACAGCTCTCAAGCAGATGGCAAAAAAGGAGCGAAGGATTCAAAGAAAGAAAAATGTAGGAAAGGAGAGTTTAGACAAACTGGAAGCAGAAGGTCTTCAAAAATTTGTTGATGGTAAGTTGAAATAAAACCAGATTGAGGTGGGACAGTATTGTAACAAGTTTGAGAGTTTGCAATATCACTTTCACATTAATTCCTCAGTTTAACAAATTTGTCCCCCCTCCAGATAATAAATATAGAGGATTGGCAGTCTCCAGGACCGACCTAGAAATGAATAGGTGACAATTGTACAAGGGTTATCTAATGCAGACAAGCAACATGTAACTGCTCCCTTTTCTTGATCATGAATTCACAATATTCCTTTCAAGAAAACTTGTTTGTTTTGGTTAATTAACCTGATTTTTTTTAGAATGCAGAAAAGTGCCAGGTTTTATTGAAGAGTTGGAGAGAACACAGCCAAAGAAAATTGTGGGAGTTTCACTACCTAAGCGACGTGTGAAACCACCTACGCCCAATCCTAAGACAGGTGCATGCCGAATTCGAATACTAGACCCTGATGGAAACGAAGTGGATGGAGAACGAAATAGGGAGATTGAGAAAGAAATGAAGAAAAAGGTACTTAATTTCAGAATCTTTCATTAACCTACAATTTAATTTCACACCAAGCAGATAAATACTTCAAAATCGGTAAATAAAAGTTGCTATTTTCCAGATTAAAGAACTTAGATGACTAAATGGAGCACATCTTTGTCAGTGATGAGTCAAGTCACTAGTGAGCCTTGCGGGAGACGGAGATTTTTCCATCACATCAAAAATTATGACAGAGAAATCAAAGCAAAGTTTTACTGCATATGACTGGTTTATTTCCCTTTCTGTAAAATGATGTGAATGATAAACTTAATAAATGCAGTGATTTAAGTATTTCCACCGTCTAGAACAAAATGTAAATACTCCTGGTTACAGTACTGTAATCTGGAATGGTTTTTAAAGAAAGAAGAATAAGAATGAGATAATTTAAATTTTTAAGCATTAAAAAAACATAATAATAATGATTTTATTTGTATCTTTAATTCCCCAGATAGAAATGAGTGGTGCGGGTGAATACAAAGAATGTTATTTTGAAGGAGAAAAAGAGAGCAAAGATGGAGACATAGAGAGCAAAGATGAAGAAAACAAAGAATGGGGTGAAGAAGCCCGAAGAGCTGGGGATAAAGAGAAAGAAAACAAAGTAGAGGACAGTGAAAATGTAGGAAATGATGAAACTCCAAAAGAAGAGAAACAGCCACCAGTTAAGGAGATGATGCAGAAGGAACAAGTTTCTGGTACAGAGATGGAGCAGAAGGAACAAGTTTCTGGTACAGAGATGGAGCAGAAGGAACAAGTTCCTGGTACAGAGATGGAGCAGAAGGAACAAGTTTCTGGTACAGAGATGAAGCAGAATGAACTGCCACAAGATACAGGGATAAAGCAAAAGGAACAAGTTTTTGATCCAGAGATGAAGCAAAAGGAACAAGTTTCTGGCACAGAGATGAAGCAGAAGGAACACGTTCGTGGTACAGAGATGAAACAGAAGGAACAAGTTCCTAATACAGCAATGAAGCAGAAAGAACAAGTTCCTGCCATCACTGATCAATCTGCTGAAGCTGGATGTTGCACTGCTCAGGATGAAAGAAAATCAGTTGACAGGCTGGAAGATCACCCTGCAGATGATTCCAAGGAAACTGCTGAAAGTGTTGACAACGGGATGTCTGACGAAATCACCGAGATGAAGAATCATAAGCTGAGACAGTGTGCCTTGTGCAGCAAGCAAGAGGACAAGCCAAAGACTTACAAGAAATGCCAGCAGTAAGATTTTGTAAATTCTTTTTGTAATGTATTAAATCAATCTATTTGATAAGATTTCATAAATTGTTTTTTAATTTAGATCAATATAAATTCATTTTAATCGATTTAAATATATTTAATTTTGACTTACATGTAGTCTTAATGATATATATAATATGCAGTGTACATGTAAGTTGAATAATTCTGAGATCAATTTCAAGTTTCATTCTGTTTTTTTTTGCTACCAGAATTAAAGATTATCTTTCAGTGTATATGCCTCCGGCCTCATCACTGTCTTTTCTTTTTTCTCTTTATTTCTTGCTCCTGTTTGTTTGTCTATTACTCTATTCGCCCCAATCGTCTGTGTCTTTCAGTTAATCATTGACTAAGTTGTCCATTGTCCGTTCATTTCAGATGTCGTCAACAGAAGATCAAGCAGGCAAAGTACTACTGCAGTAGAGATTGTCAAGGTACTTTTGTCTTATATTCATGTTGAATCTGTTTGGTTTTTTCTGTTATGATGCTGCTTCCTTTACAGCTCAGATTGATTGTGCATGAAGCCTCTTTGAATTGGAAATACACTCAATTATCCAATAAAAGTGCTCCTATATGAAGGGAAAAACATTAGATTGCCAGAAAACAGACCTTGAGAGGAAGATCATCTCTACTTCTGTATACAGGGATGCCGTCTGTGTCTAAACCCCTTGGTATCATAATCTGTTCATAAGATAAAGAGACATCGTCTCACGAAAATCTAGGACTCCTAATAGCCAAATATTTGTCACTTTCTGAATGACTGGACTGTGATTTATTGTGAAACAGATTTAACGATAAACCTGCCAGGAAGTGATCATACAGGCCTCAAGTCGATCATCTGTGCCCTCTTTCTCTTGTTTTATTACAGTACAAGACTGAAACGGCGTCACTGCCAGGAGCATGTAGAGAGAGATAGGGAGGCTGAGATGATGCTGTGGAAGGCCAATAACAACGGTGAGCTATCTATGGACAACAAAGCAGCTTTGTTGAATGATGTAGAATAGTCCTTCAAAAGATAATCAATACAAACAATTGAAACGAAGGGCTTAAAGTTAATGTGGTAGAATCTTACTTTTGTGAACCACAAACACACAAAACTCTGATGAGAATAAGTTTTATATAAGGGCTTCAATATTTTCTTGGGCTTTGTTCAGAAAATATGGTACGTTCTTTGCATTTTTCATTGTACATGTATTTGACCATACATTATTCTTTATTAAAATTATACTGCAAACTTGGAAGAAATTTGCCCATTATATTCTTATTTTTCTGGGATGTATAGTTTTGTCATGGGTCTGGTCGATGTCTCTATGGAATTATTAGTCTTATCTTTTAAGTATTTAGTGACATTGATATGATTCAGTCTCCATTGTCGTTTTAGGGGGGATGTCAAGTTTGTTTTTGTTTTTAGTCTTATATAAGGGCTGCATGACCTGTTGGCTCAAACCACCAATAAGCAACTCAAATTCATTTTAATGTTATGTGTTATTTCGAAAACTAAGACATTCCAAGGTTTTCAAAATTATGTAACACCTGGGGAGTGTTTCACAAAGACTAAGATCGATTTGAAGTGGACTTAACTAGCTACTATTTGCTCTCACCATTTATTGGCATTGGTCTCAAGGTCGCATAAATCGTGGTCACAAATCTACAGAATTTACCTTTTTGATAGTTCATTATTGAAGGAAAAAATGTTATCTAAAGATCATAATTGAGAGACCAATGGTGATAGCAACCAGTGGTATGAATGGCCTGCCATAGTTAAGTCCAA
>CP137666.1:24396546-24449921 GCA_037976565.1 Mesocentrotus franciscanus | reverse complement strand
TCATGAGACATGAAACAAGAAGTTAGTAGGCTGTGTAAAATAGTTTAAGGTTATCCTGTGGATTGAAACAAGGCTCTGTAAAGCCTAGATGCATTGTATGATTTTAAACAATTAATCACTGAAGCACGAGGCATAATGTAACTTTTAAAAGATTGAAGACCAAAGAAGTACATGCATATGGCCTGACCCACATTGATTCCTTAAGCCCAAACTTGGAACAAGGCGATTTTGACAATACTTTTTAAAGACCCTATAGTGCTCATTCACCCGTGGCAGAAATATTATGAATAGGATATCATTGGACAGAAAATAAGTTACTCTTAATCATGAAATCGATTTCAAATTCATATTGATTATGACTTTTAATTAGGAACTACCAGGTTGGGTGCATTTTTTTGTATACGCACTGTATAGTTGGGTGGGATCACTGTCGCATTATGTACTTCTCGGAGCGACCTACATGACTGTATGCTTTAACAACACCATCCATCTGAAATACTTATCCAAACAGAGTCAGTTTTTAGGCGAAGACAGACGCTATATAGACCAACTCACATCTCCTTATCTGTGATGAATTATATTAGAAATAACACACCAAACGGTGCTATAACAATGTTTTCAGTTCACTAAAATAATGGTATCAGGGTAATATTGCTAATCATAGAAAATTCACCCCATCGCACTGTCCAGTTTCATTCCACCCCCCCCCCTCTTGAATAGGCCTATGTTTGCTTTTTTAAATATATTTTTGAGGTTCAAAATAATCAACAAAATTGTTTGACTTATGACTTTTAAAGAAGACTAAGACTTCATGTCTTTCATTTTACATAGGGCCTAGAAATAATAATGTACATATTGAGGAAAGGGGAACAAAGTAATGATCACAGAAAGAGAGGGAAAGAGACAAAGACAGAGACAGAGAAAGACAGACAGAGGTAAGCAACCTTTGTCGTTTACCTCTGTAATGATTAGACCCTGACTAAACCATGATACTTCTAGAATGCTCAACTTTGGTGCCATGTGAAATGAAAGGGCGCCATCAAAGTGTCATTTAGATAGTAAGTTGTAGAATGAAGAGTCTTCGCCCAAATGCTTATAGTTCGAAGAATCTTTGAAAAACTGGGTGTGGGGGGGGGGGAATCACTTCAACATTAATAAATGACAAAATCTACGTGGTGTTTTGAAATTTTGAATGTAGTATCTAAAGAATGTTTATTATACTATTTAATATTTTGATGAAACTATTTCAGGTCCCTTACTGGCTAGCGAAAGACTTTGCTAAGTGCAGTCAAAGGTAGTTATTAATAAACAGATTTCCAGATGAAATATTATTCCGTTACCACATTCACAGCAAAGTTGTACAAAAATAAAATACATATTAATTTCTAGATCGACTCTTCCCTATATATTATATTACATGTAAATGACACAAGGGCGGCGGAGCGACTGCCAAAGTGGGGGGGGGGCACCAACAAAACAGGGCACTTTCTGGAGAAAAAAGGGCACCTACAAAGGAAAATCTTAAAGCGAAAATATACAATTTTTTAGACATTGGTATATACCCCTATATACATTGTGATTACATTATCAGGAATGATTTCAGTATTTGATTCTCTTTAAACATCATACAATATAATTGCTTAAGCATCATACTTTGCAGTTGGGTGTGATGATCTGAATATTCATTTGCGAACGAGCGAAGCGAGTAATGACATTTTAAAAGATTTGTGAGGTCGCAGTGCGAAAAATTACATCTTATACAGAGGAAAAAACCCAATTCTAATAACGGAAGAGTGAAAAGACCTTTACTTAGTAACATAATTATATCATATATAAATGCGAGTGAGCTTAGAGGGAAATTGCTTTTAATCGCTTTAAATTAGGGACACGTTTAATGATGAGAGGAAAAGGGACACTTATCGCACCTGAAAAGGGGCACTGACCAGATATGAAAAGGGGCACTTATGAGAATGAAAAAAGGGCACTTATAATAAAGGAAAATGTGCATTTGTTGAAAGTAAAGGGGCATTTATCGGAGATGAAAGGGGGCTTTTATGAGAAGGAGAAAGTGGCTCTTATCAAAAAGAAAAAGAGCATTTATTAGAATTTCAAAGGAAAAGGGCCACGTCTCAAAATAAAAGGGGCAGTTATTAGAGGTGAAAAGGGGCACTCAGAGATAAAAAGAGCACTTATCACGAAGGGAAGTGGCACTTGTCAAAGTAAAAGGGGCACCTCTCAGATTTGAATAGGGCAATTATCAGAGGTGAAGGGGGCACTTATCAAAAGTGAAAAGTGGCACTTCTCGTATCTGAAAAGGGGCACTTACTAGAGATTAAAAAGGGCACTTATGAGAATCGAAAATGGACACCTATTGCATAGGAAAATGGGAACTAGTCGAAGGAAAAGGGGCACATGTCAAAATAAAGGGGCACTAATCAGAGGTGAAAAGGGAAGGGGCACTTTTAAAAAGTATAGGGGCACTTGTCAAAGTAAAGGGGCACTTTTCCTATGTAAAAGGGGCACTTCTTACAAAGTTAAAGGGCACTTTTGGGATACTTGAAAAGTAGGGGCACTGTGCCCTGCCCCTCGGGAGCGCCGCCTCTGAAATGACACGGGTTTTTTGTAATAATTATGTTTGAAGGGTGGGTAAAGTGGGAAGTCTTGTATTCTATAATTGCTGATATAAATTTTGACTTTATGCAAGGAGTTTGCCCTTCCATGACTCAAAAAGTAGAAGAAGAAGAAGAAGAAGAAGAAGAAGAAGAAGAAGAAGAAGAAGAATGCCATGTCACATCAGATTCTCTGTATGTCGTATAATGAAATCTTGTTAAAGTTTCGTCGTTAGACTGAATTGTACGTTAATTGGAATAATAATTATTGCAAAATTTAATATGTTGCTTGGAGGATACCCAGTTACAATGACAACAATTTTGGGCTGATATATAATTATATATATTGATTATGCATATAGATGAGTTTCTTTCATTTTGGGGCTGCACATACAATGTTAAGAATAAACTAACGATATTTATTTCGTGAATAAGGAACAACTGGAAATTTCATAGGCATAGCATGCAGATGCCGGGCGTCATAGAACACATTGTTAATTATCATTATTATTAAGTGACACACTATTAAAGTATATCAAAATAAATTTATTGTAAAACTATCTATTAATGTAAAGGATCACTCATCACAATCTTTCCAGAAAACAGCATAGTCATACACACTCGGACAATAGGTCATTTCAACACAATATTGATTAGTTTCACGCTCAGTTTTAATGCGATCTCTCGAAAATATATAACATCATATCGGTGGTACACTGAATGAATACTACAAAATACAACCATATCGATACTGTAATATTGGATAAACAATATCCTTCTTCAAAGAAAAGTAGGAGCCTCGAATGATATAAAGCATTATATTATTTCTTTCCTCATTTTTATTGAGTTATTTCATGCATTTCAACATATTTATATAAAAAAACAGTAATTAAAATTTGTTTCAATATTAGAAGCAAGATTATTTATGCACCTCTCTACATTTTCGGAAGGATATGAGCACGGTAAGAGAAAATAATCATTAGAAAGTACTTTATACAGTGGGAAAACCCCCACAGAAAATAAAATAAAATGAAATAGAGTGCTTGGCAGACATGGAGGGAAAAAAACCATCAAAATTAAATAAAAGAAAACATTATAATGTAAGTGCCTGAAGAAGAACAAGCAATGGAGGGAGGGAGCAAGTTAGAGTAAAAGTGAGTGTGAGAGAGAGAGAGAGAGAGAGAGTGTGTGTGTGTGTGTGTGTGTGTGTGGGTGAAAGAGAATGGCAAAGACGAATAGTGATGAACAAACCCTGTTTTCTTACAAAGCAGCTAATTTCCCAACGTTATCTCTATAGGAAACATCGTAATTATGAATGATGAAAATATTAGTTATTAATACATGCACAACAGATGGTAATTTATTCATGAGGGTTCAGTATTTTTGTTCCTCATTCGCCTTGCTCATTCCCATGTCATACTAGCAAGCATCCCTACAAATCTAGATACAAAATGTTAATAAGCCTTCACATTGGTTAGAGGCTTCTACAGAATAGTGTGCCACAATGACAAATAGTTTATGTAACCCTCTTTTTTCAAAATTAGCGTTAATGAATCTAAATCAACAATAATGCAGATGCATTTTCTTGGTGATTTTTTTCTTCTCTAAGTAATATAACAATGGACCTACTATATTCAAAGGGAATTAGAACAACACAACTTCGTTTGTTATCATTACAATAAATTTGAGAAATTATATTCCCTTCTGTTCATCCGCCAAGTCAATACATGAATATTTCATTTAGCTAAAAATACATATTTTCAGTTATTTACAAAAGTTCCATCATTTCGGTATACACAAACATTTGAGAAAATAATATACAATAATGTCAGATTTAGAGACATAAAACATATACCTTTATTACAGATTTCAAACAAAACATATGGTTTGCTTAACATAACTGATGACATCTAATAAAGCAGCTTTATGGCTGTAGCTTACGTTCTCTATAAGACATTTTTATTTATCTATAGTCTACATCGTGTAGAGCTGCTAAAATAAAGATAAAGGTATAACGTTGTTTATGTTTATTACAGAGGCTATAAATATGTTTTTCTCGATGCATCTATACCTAAAGTCCAAAATCATTCAGAAACCCTAAAACCATCATGTCAAAAACAAAAATTATCACCTAATGTGACATTTCAAGAAAAGAAAAATGCAGGTATTCCCTAACCACCATTGGTATATGTTTTGTTTTCATACACGTATATCTAGCAACTGGCATATGGTAAGAAACACAAGTAACAGTGTAAACATTTGATCACAGTTGTGCGTAATGTTTTTTCCTATTCAAACACATGAGTTAGGGAACGGCTAAAAAGAACAATAAATTGCTAGTTGTATCATCCAAGCGATAAATATAGATTTACACTAATTCTTCAAAGAATTCCTGCACACAGGAAAATGTGCGTAGGATTTTAAAAATCGTGACATATAGTTCTCGGGAAATTTCACTGAACATTTCATTAGCTACAGCTTACACGAAATAGAGAATTGCTATATAATCACTGCTGCAATTATGAGGCGTAATAAGTTTTACCATTCTTATTTTCGGGATTGAGATTTCCAATAAGTTAGGTAAGTGATTTTCGTACATCCGTGGTGGAAATGGTGAATTCATCATAGTACTGTGATTAAAGGAAGTATTCCGTTCTGTGGGTTCATGTGTTACTCTTTAGTGACCACAAAGGTATTATTTTAAAGATTGTCTTTGAATAGAGTTTTACAAGTCAAGAATGATGTTCTAGACAACTTAAAAACTTTAACAATGCAAGTATCTCTTATGGCGAATGAAACCACTGATCTTAAGGTATTCCGCAATCTCTCAAACTCTTATGTCTTACAATTAGTTCCAATTGGATATGGACCCTGTCTTAGCGAGAAAAATTGTGATTGGAATTCCATTTGTATTACTTGATTACACACCTTCAACAGTATTTTGCTATCCCGAGATATATATTTTCCTACTACCAAACGCGACGTTAATGTCTCTCGTGTCAGTTCCCCAAAACATATCGTCCAGTCAGGTTGTCGCAGAAACTGTACATAAGTTCGAATTAATCTCACCACGCTTTCTGGTAGCCACAACTCCACATTATGATTATAATTACTATCAAATACATTTTATATTTTTCATCAGGCGCATCTCGAATTCTCATCCGTTATTTCGTCGCATAGTCTGTACAGGGCGCCATTTCAGTTCGGTTTGATGATCATTCAACATTTCAAAGGTAACATCCGCTCGACATTCAACGTCATCGAATGCTATAAATTGTGTGTGTGAGGTTCACGTTCCCTTTGTGCATTGATGTAATATCCAACTGATTTTAAAATGGTCCCCGAGAACTACTAATATCGTGACCATTGGTTCCATGATGACACTACGTTTGTAACGGGACAAGGTACACCTTGTTTGACAGAGGCCAACTTGTTCGTAACAGTCTGTCTTTGGAACAAGTTGGTGACTTCCTATAGTGTTTTAACTTCTTTTCCGTTAATGCCATGTGTAGGCCTACTGAGAACAAGGTTACAGCCTCATGTAATACCTCGTGATTTTTCATCTTCATCACGTGACATATTCACGATTCACCCTGATATGATTTACAGTACTTGATGTCACATTATTTTGTCGATACATTATGAAAATTATGAACTATCCAAATGCAATTTCGTATTTCATACGGCATCCAATCACTTTACTATTCCTACGGTTTTATTTTAATCAGACCATTTAATAAGACCATCTCCGACATTTTGCAGCCTTGTTTTCTTGAAACATCGGCAAAGTGAGACCAAATAACTTATAAATGTACCATGTCACAACCTGTTTAAAACTATACACATAACAATGAAAACCATAACATCCATCAAGTTCATCAAATGGCACACTTTGCACACATTCTGGCTCTAGAATAGATTTTCATTTCCCGATGACAAAGTACACGATAAACCCTTTCTTTTGCTTTTGAGATGACAGGAGTCTCCAGCTAAAGACGTCTACCGTAGATGTAGACATAGACGCATTTAGGAAGATACTTCCGAAGACACTCTTGAAGCTTAAGGATATCTGAACAATGAAGAAGGTTGATCGTCATCTATGTTGCAGTTCCACTCTGGCTTGTGACATTGCGTGGCAGAATCTGTAGGATGACCTCTAACTGGTGCATTGTCACATTATAAATACGTCCACAAAAGTACTAGTTTTGTGAAAAATTGTTCTATTCTATTTACAAACATGTACATCAACCAATGTTCTGCACTTCCGACACTTGACGTAGCAGCACCACTTGAATTTGCATTTGCATCTTTCGACGACCTCCTTCGTGAAGGAGTTGTAGCCTCTTCCGCAGCACATCAACGTGCATCCATCAGTTCCCATGGATGTCTTGTTACACTCGCGACCCGTCGTGCCCAATGAACCAGTCTGTATGTCAGGATAACAGTAGTCTGGTGACTGCTGAAGGTACACCAGGTCATCACGGGTTGGCTTGTTGAAACGTGCATCGGTGTTCACCAGCCTGCCTTTCTTGTTGACGCGGACATGGGTGGCGCCGTCGTACTTGTCCTTGAGGATGGTGCCGACACGGTTGAAAGGACTCAGCTGTAACCAGCATGTCTTCAGACTGCACGATCCGGACACACCGTGGCACTTGCATTCGGTTCCCGCGTTATCGTAAACCGCCTATATGCATAAAAAGAAGGAGAGATAAAAAGACAACGTATAAGAACAGAGAAGTTTAAAGCGACTGTAATCACTGTGAGCTGTAGTAGGGAGAAATAATCGTTGTCACTCAGTGTAGTAGCATTGTTAATAAATGGTAGTAATATTAGTACTGTGTTTCATTATTTAAAGGAGGGAAAAAGCTTAAGACTACAATATGAATTTAGATTTATCAATCATTGACGTGAGTGCACCGGATATGACTGGATACTACTGACTCTTAGAAGATGATATTTTAGAATGGAAAGATATCAAGCAAAGAAACAACAATCTTTGATCAATTTGGGATACGTTAATTTCTGGAACCATCGTCAAGGAGGTATTCGTTCCTCGCCGAAATAGAGACGCGGAACTTTGCTTCATGTTTGAGATATCTCAGTTATAGTGCACTTGGGAACTGCAAGCGGGAGTTCAACTCACTTTTCTGCCAGTGTACTTGGTACATAGGAATGTTTTATAACCAATTTCCGACCTATTCTCTAATGCTGAAATTGGTCTACATTCATGTTGTCACCACAAATCTTCTCCAGGTCTTACAAATTGTAAGTAGAGGCTCTTAACCCCAGTCCCATTAAACCAACATTCGATAAGAAACCCAGTGAAAGCTTGAGAAAGTGCCCTGAGCTCTCTCGCTTTCTTCCATTGTTGCGATTTACTCAACTGAGCTAATTAATCTGTCGAGAATTTTTCATCAGCCTTCAAGAGAGAGGGGGTTCAACTGATATTTATATTGTAAACAGTACGGAGCGTTCCCTGCGGGTCTCACCCACCGTCTTCGGGCAGCCACACGTCCTGCAACGCTCGAAATCCAAGGTGGACCTGCTTTAGGATATCGGGTGTTCCACCGGCTGCAATTACTCCTCAAGAAAAAAGGTGGGAAACCTAAAACAAAATCGTGAGCGGTCACCTACTGCTGTTGCTATTGCGCGAATGCTATTCAAAGCCCTGGGTGCAATAACAAATACAGCCACTGAAAAGTTTGGGAAGGGCCTTCTCCCCTATTTTTTTTCTCGAAGTTGTACCGGACCCTGGTGGAAAGCAGACAATGTTTATGTATTTATTTGCAAACAGGTAACGATACGTAAAGTTTACATTATCAAACCAAATCTTACTCTCTTTCTGCCATACATAACTTTACATTTCATGATTCATTTGTGACCGAATGTTCTGCATGCAAACTTTGTTCACATCGTTCTTTGTGGTCACTGCCTCTGGGCCGACTTGCGCAATTCCGTGAAAGAGATCGGACGCCAGCCAAACGTGAGAAGACCACAACAGAAGAGCAATAACCGTGAAATTGAACTAAGAATGGTCAAGTTCACCTGCCTTTGGTAGATGTTCACAGCAGCCAATTCGTGTCTTTTGTCCGCTCTAAATTGACTGCAACAATTCACGAGGTATGCATTGGCGAAATAAAAGAGAAAATTGTCAAAGGAATACCAAATTTAAAAGAAGGGTTTCTATTCACTTTGTGGTATTCTGATGGCAAAAGGAACAACGCCGGATATGGTTAGAAATGCATTGAAAGAAGAGCACCAAAGGGTGTTTTGATTAGGAACAAAAGGATTAACACCTTCTGAAGTGCAAATTCACCTTATGCCTACGGACCCAGAATTTGAGATGTCAACTTTATTTTCATTCGTTTCTCTCGCATTTTTTCTTACACCTAATATTTTCGTCTTCTTTCTTACCGCTTAATTCATTTTGGTACACCGTGAGACAGAAGCATAGTATACTCCTGCGGGGTAGAGTAATTGCATTCTAATTGATTGCCTTAAGATTCTGTCCAAAATACTACAGTCAAATTTGTCACCGTTGTTACAGACAGGTGTTGTCTAGTCTAATATCTAGACGAAATTTAGTTTTAAAAATTACTTCATGGTTTTGTAAAAATTGCCATGTCGTCGTCATCGTCACCGTTGTTGTTGTTTTGAAAGCGTGTGGCATGCGTCGTTTGGTATTCGAATGCATAAGTACATATGGGAGAAAAAATACGAATAACGTTATATATCAATAATGTTTCAGATGTCTGTCGAATAAGTATGAACCAGAAGGAAATGGGACACGAAATTATTCATGAAAAAGGAAAGGCTAATATAGTTTTCATTGTGACAATGATGTATCAATGGTGATGAACGATTTTGATAATTTCTCGTTTGCACCACGCATTGTGATGGGTAGCTTCATTTGAACTTCTGAACTATAGGTTGAAAACAGTTGATTAATGGCTTTGGTTTCCATTCGTGACCGAGTAATTATCTTAGCATTGTCGACACTGTCGGGATAACGACTGGTTTGGTTTCCATCATTTCCCGTTCAAAATACCATATCAGCTATTGGTTTTCAAGGAAATGCATTTCATATTTATTGAAGACGCTTAAACGGTATACATGTATATTGGAGTATTTTTCATTATTTTTATGCAGTGGCTTAATCAGCTCACTGTCACTATCTTCTTTTTAGAATGCAAATTATAGCCTATTACTTATTTTGACCGTTTTATCAAAGGAATCACCAATATTATTATTAGCAAGATCAGAATATGAAAGGGCGAATGTAAAAATGTGATGAATAGAAACTGTATTTTTTAATGAAGGATTATGAGGGCGCCGATCTGCATTATCAAGACGAGGTATTCAATTTCTAGAGGTATTTATTAATATAAAATATTTGCTGCTTGATAATTCTTGTTGATGGTGATATAATGATTATTTTCTTTCTTTCTGACAGTGTCTGTATTACTCCTTTGTTACTGTCTAATACATTACCATTCCTATCATAATAATTATACCATCGTCGTCGTCGTCGTCGTCGTCATCATTTTAGACTCATTTCCATTCCCCCATTCCACGTTCTCCCCCTTCTACGATTTCTGTTGTCACAATCCCTCCGCCTCCCCCACCTTGCCAGCAGAGAGTGTATCTTTCTTTGTCGTCAGCGCGTCACTAAGTTTAACCGCGTTGCAGTGACAGACTGACGTAAACAGATTACCGGAGTTTAACCTAACTTCAACCTCTATCTATCTTCATACACCCCTTGTTCCAGGTGAAGCAGGTCTGAGGTGAAGGGAAACTTTTTCTTCAATTCATTTCCTCTTCTTTTTATACTTCCGTTCCACGAGTAGTCATCTCTATAATGTTTGGATACATCGAAATACTTTTTTTGTACAGTTGCGAGTTTTAATCACATTGAAAATTTGTTACAAGTGATTGTGATGCAACACAGTGGGAAATAAAATTGGCATGATTGTATACACCTTTATATACTTGGCACGCAGTCACAGTATGACATACGGTTTTCTATCAATATATCCATCCGTAATCAAGGAGATTTTCAGTGAGAAAAGTTCGTCGTCACAACAAGAGTGGCCCGTTCGTTTCGTCACCCTCAGCCTGCATCTACACAAACACACTCATTATACAACAAACACGATGACATGATTTCTCTGAAGATTATCCCCAAATTCTAGTAATTTCATTGCTTGTAACCACAGCAAAAATACTATGCCATGCCCAAAAGCCGAACTTTCATTCTTAAATCGTCAAATTTCATGTGAAAACCTGTCACATGGCGCCAATTCATATATATTCTAAATCAGAAGGACATAAGATCGACCAATCAAGGCATCCAATATAACCAGCCGTCAAACTACATGCATCCACTAATCTTAACATGGATGCAAATTCTTGAGGAAGTTCTTGGTAAAATCCACACGATACAGTTTGTGACAGTTGATGGTAATGGTGGAGGGTCACGATGGATAAGGTTAAGAATGGTTTTAACCCTCCTAGATCGCTTGCGTACACTTGGGTTCTCTGTTCACATCTATACCATCGTAACACGGAATCCGGGTATCCATCATATTCATGGGAATATGGACCATTCGCAGCCCGAATGGCTATAATCTTTTATATAGGTCACCTTCCGACAAGCTTGTGAAATACTATTGATTACATTTTATGACTAACTTTTACAATTGTAAAATGATGTAACTCGACAACAAACGTCACTAATATCAAAGTAATTTAACCATTATACAGAAGCATTTGCAATTGTACAGCTAGGTGGAAAACCACATTTACCCTGTCAGTACAGCAATCTTACTTGAAAAGATACTACTATACAAACTATCCATCCATGTATTTTAATTGGGTTCAATTATATCAATAACATAAAATATAAATTGAAATTGCGATTTCCGGATTGCTTTCAAAACAGAATATTTTATGTATTTAATGGGCCTTGCTACTAGCTTACACGGGGAGATGAAACTGGAATCACAAAATATAAACACGTAATATTTATGAAATATTTATTTAAAAAACGTGCTCCTACCGTCCCCAAAGTTAGCTAAGTAAAGGCATACCAGGTAACCCATATCGAAAATATAATAATGCATGTTCAGTTTACAGAAATGTCAACTACAAAGTTATGCAGTCCATATCCTTTCAAAATGATGAACACTATAAAGATTGTAAAGTTAAGTTGTGTCTTCGAATCATTCATAGCTTGTTGGTGTTAACGCAGTCGTGTGGGATACCTTACTCCGATGTCCTTTCAAACAGATGAACATTATATAGGGATGATAAAGTTAGTTTGTGTCTTCGAATCATTCATATCTTGTTGGTGTTAACGCAGTCGTGTGGGATACCTTACTCCGATGTCCGATTGGAGATAGGATTTCAAGATGAAATTCTAGAGAGGCTGGCGGTAAGCTGGCGGTTGATATACACCTCCCACTGAACCAGAACGAATACATCTTGTTCTCACCTATCACACTGCTACCAGTCTTCCTCACGCTGCTGCATCAAGTGATTGCTTGAGTACCTGCATGCTTGAGTGTCGTTCAGGTGAAGATTTTAAAGAGGGAGAAGCTAAGCCAAGCTATCTGCTCCTGAACCAATGATCATGATGTTAACATGACATGGATTCTATGTTGACGATAATATGTAATGTTTTAATGAACTTTTTTAAAGCATGACATAACTTGTCAGATTGTATGAGGTTATAAGCATGAAGTATGTCATGTTATACTGCTACGAGAGTATTAAACTGGGTTTCAAAAATGCATATTTGTATTCATACATCATTGTTATCCTAAATGCTATTTATGCTATAGTCTCGAAGATGACATACTTCCAGTTTATAAACAAAAGTAAGTATACATACATTTTTGTTTGACAGCTTTTAAATGTGTAATTTTTCCAACTGTTCTCCATCCGTAGTGTGCTTGAATTGAAAGTGTTCTGACAGTCGATCTTAAATGAAGGACATTAAAATAAACGCATGCCGGTATATTCACTATTTCCTGATAGAAAATCTGTACTTCATTCATGTTGACAATTTTGTTTTTAATGGAAACATCTCGTTGACGGGGCAGTGCACCCTAAGAAATCAAATAAACAACCCCGTTTCCCTGACGATGCTATGCCTATAATCGAACATTTTATTTTCTCCCTCCCGCCTGGGCTTGTTGCTCGGGACCACAAGGCCTGAGGCGCCACTTTTCATTCTTTCAGGCTATGCTCCTCAATCGATTCCATCGTGATGAATGTTGCCTCAAATAATGAGGTGTTATAAAACGAAACGCGGAAAATCTTTCTTAACCTACAAATAACAAATGACATGTTTTAAATGTAACCCCGGGCTAAAAGGGAGTTCGAGAAAGAAACCTCTCCACTAGTCAGAAATATGATTTCGATAGATATTTTTTCCTCACTTCGTCTCCATGGTTCAAAGAAGGGAAGCTGGTTTAAACCCATGGTTCCATCGGGTGTAGAGTATGGGCCAATATTTATATAATATTTGGTTGGAGTGCTACTGTGGCTGCAGGGCACTTGCATATTTGGTCTGAGTGTAGGTCGGCTGTATATCATCAGCACTAAACGACGACTGGGAATTCTGCACGCCTGAAAAAAGGGACAATTTTTTTCCCTCTTCGCATTCCGGTCGGTTATTTTATTTCTAGTAAAAAAAAATGGGAAAGTCGAGCTGTACTTTCAAATTGTTTCCATCGTCGAGTCGGCTCAGAGTGACTGATGGAAAAGTCGAAATAATGCTTCATGCCGGCTCGAGGTGAAATCAGATATTTTCACATTGATATATTTCGAGATATATCTTAAACGTTCCTAAAGTAAAAGTTTTCCACTGCGACAATCATTTATTCTCTGAAGGCACTCCACATTGTACATCGTAGATACATTTCTTTTCTTATACATTGATTACTCTATCTCTTTACACAAAAGGAAGAATATGTTCGCATCTATATTGTTCAGTGCAAATCGTGCTAAAATTCTAATTCATTGAGAATGATTACCTAGCGTCAAACGAGACTTAAGAAAGCTTCAATTTTAACCTATATCCCAGTCTGGTGCTAACGGAAATAACACGAAAACTATCTAAGTATGTACTGCAAAAATGACAGCAGTTAATATGAAGTTAATGAAAATGTAAAGACTTTGTCCCCTAAAGAGCCGTGGTAAAGATAAGAAGAGAGAGTGTAGCCATGGTAACATTATGCTACAATGAGCCAGTAAAATAAGTGACGAAAATACAAAACGAGACCATATTACATAATCTGGTGCGAATGCTGTCCGAAGAAGAAAAAAACTGAAAAAAGAAGAATGTGCAATTCTTAGGATATTACTCTCTAAACAATGTAACCTCTGTCTTAGATGAGTGGGGAGGAGCCAGCTAAAAGCGCATCATATGAGCTCTATGAACTGGCCTTCCTCCAATAATGCTCATCCGATGGTCTCAGGGATCTTAGGTATCTAAGAATAGCCTTTCAGAAACCTTGCTAGTGACTATGCTCATACAATATATCAACCATAATCCGCACGATCTGACTTCCGCAAACCAAAGAGGATTCCTTCATCGTCACAGCGTGATAAGTCGAGATTAACGACGTAATAATAGATATCTATCCGCCATTGTTCAGACCTGACTTTAAATCCCATCCTTTTCATCTTGTTTAAAGGAGAGAATAATGTACTTCTGTAACCAGAACTACTTCTATCATGTATCATAATGTTCATGTTGTTCACTTTCTGGTGATATTATCTTATAGCGATATAATGGAGTCCTGAAACAACGCAAAGAATCTTCCATGAATCATTTGAACAGAGTAGATAGATTACTGTATACGGGAAAGCCTCGTCATTTTTCAAACTCCAAAGTGAAATAGAAGGATTAGGATACAAACTGGTAAAGAAATGAGGGGAGCAACAATTAAATAACAAACTAAAATAAAAAAAACAAACACAAATCTGAAAGGAGGCACTACTACTGGTAGAAGTACACGATCTGACTGTTTAACCGCTCACAAATATAAAAATAATACTAAGTCTTGTAAAATCCTTGACGAAAAAATTTGGGTTTAGGAAAATAAAATTATCAGGGATATCAAGTATGATTCATCTATCACTACGGGGTCGTTATAACGTCTGGAGCAGGAACCTCATTAAATCCATGTTATAACAGGTTCAATAACCGCTAAGGACGAACAATAAATATCATTCGTAAGAATATTCACGGGACGAGAAATGGTTGGAAATAAAATCGGGAGCTGCCGATATCACAAATCCACGTAATCAGTGCAATAGACTAGGAATATAAAAATAGTATTTTGGGAGAACGTAGGGGAAAGAGGTGAAGTATAAGAAGCTATGGAAAATTAATCTTGAGTCACTTGTCCAAGTTGGCGACTAATAGGGAAACGATGACAACTAAAGTGAAAGGATGTGATAAGTTGAAATTAATAAACAAGATAATGATGAGGAGTAAATCTTATGGAAATGAGACTGAATGATTACATCAAGAGATCATTATGGAACAGGCCCGTAGCCAGGGAAAATTCAAGATCACACTCCCAGGACGTCGATCAATTACATGTATGTGCCCCCCAAACATCAAACTTTGGCTACGGGCCTGTTAAGGAAGGGAGGGAAGAGAAGGAAATGAAGGGAGTCTATACCTTTCTACCAGCTTCATTATTATGCAGGTTCATCTTCATCCGATCATAGGCAAAGCTTCCTCGCTGAGGGTTCGTCTCCATCTCACGGGCATCGACGAACTCCCTGGCGAAACGGAAGCCATAGTCGATGTTGTCGCCGCATCCTCCCCACACCCAGTCTCGAGGGATGTCAGGTGGGCGAGGCGACTTCCCACAACCGCATGTTGAGAGCTGGCCTTCCCTGCACGATCGACTGATTGCGTTGACCACGCCCGCTGACGTGATCGCGTAGGTGAATGCCGCCTCACGACTCGCTGAAAATGAAAAGAACAGTTTGATCATCACGTTATTTTGTATATTGTGGTTACGTGGCATGTCATGGCAAAATGATTCTCTTCAATACACAGAATTTAATTCAAATTTATGAAACCAATCATATGTGTTTTTCTCTGACTTTACTTGGTAAGCAATCTATACTTTGGATTTTAGGTTATATTGCATTAAAAACACCTTGCATTTTTCTACTTTGAAAATGCAATTTACTTATCCATTGAAGGACATTTTGAATTTAGAAAACAAAATACTATGACCTTATTACAAACAATGACGCTCCTTAAAAATATAGAAGAAAAATCATTGTGTGTGAAACTACTCAAGTTCAATTTCATAGAAACGACATTGTCATTGAACCTGATACCAAAGAATGAACAAGGTCGTACATGTAACAGTCGCAAAGTTCGGCTTCTATTTTGTTCTTTTGGGTTTGAAAATTCGATCTTTTAAGGTCGTCATATACTGGAATAGGTCAGATGAAAACTAAGAACGATTGTAATGCAATCACTGGATACATTTCTCAAGGAGAACCAAAGAAAGCACTTACTATTCAAGAGGAACGGTACTATATGAGTTATCCTACGGTATGTTTCTGGCACAGAGCATTTTCTACATCGTCAATAGTACAAGCACTAAACGTGTATCGGTCTATTATTTTGAATAGAACTGAATGTTGGAACTGAATATGCAGTATAATTCAATGGCAGAGAACAGCGAATACTCTCGCATAGTGCATTAAAATGATCGCAATATTGTCAGCATGGTTTTAATATTATCATTTTATAAATGGAAATTGAAATAAACACGGATATGTTCCAAACAAAGGTGTTCACAGTCTAGCCTAGAGCATGGATAATTTTGCTCAATGATAATGATTGAGATCATCTTGAAAGGAGGAGTTCAGAATTAGTAGAATTTGGAATTCAGATTCTGACACGAATTTCACTTCAAACGAGAGTATCCTTTTTTCCCATAAGCTTTGAGAACATGACCACTGTGTTTCTTTTCCTACTGTTGCTGACTGATATTCTCTCCAAAAAACTGTTACTTTATTATTTCTGTATTATTATTACTATTACTGCTATTCCTATTTCTTCTATCAATAAATACTTGTTAATGTTGTAACCGTTATAAACTATGTCTACTATGTCTCTACCTAAAAAGTTCAAACTCCACTTTGCACTACGACTCCTGTAAATTCGAATAATTCCTCGCATAATCAAACATTTCGAGCACTTTTCCTTTGACGAGAGTTAAATAGCAGTGAAAATCAACTGTCTTCGCTAAAAATTTTGGACCAAAAGTGAATCGTATGATTTATCAGGAGAAGTTTTAAATAGATAATTTATGGGAATTAACACAACAAACGCGGAGGGTTCTATATGAAATATCAGTGATATTCAGTCCATCAAAATGGATACGAAATATAGGCCTCAAAGATCAAAGGGGAACGTTTCTCAGAGCATTTTGTCACAGTCTTCGGTGGTCTGAAGAAATTCAAACTGTATTCTACAATGAAATTAGATATGAGCTCAGCTATTTGATTTCAACTACGCGAGCTATGATTAAAAAGATATCCGATTCACTGAAAATGTGATTATTGGAGTTTGGGCTGGGGCTGAGGGGGAATGTGACGACCCATTCAAACTACGTGTCAACGTTTATTATCATCAATGAGCCAAAAGCCCAACGTCATTTCGGGGAAAATTATGTACTGAAAAATTATGTTAAATACAGTCATGTACATACCACTAGGACACAGACGACTTTTTCTTGACTTCTGTCATATCTGTTTTATTCCTCTTTTGATTCAAATTTTCTTGTCATTCTTTCCCTCTGTTGATTCGTCCATATCCCTTTGAATCACCATTTCTACTTTTGTGCTCAGGTTTTTATGGTGTTATCTTTAAAACTGAAAACACAAATATTTTCAGTAAAACCCATTCACGATGCATACTGCACTGTATATAATATGCAATTGTTTCATCAAAAGCACCCACAAATTCTTTTCTATCGTAAATTGTGATTTAACAGTTAAATGCAGCCATCTCGAAAACAAACCATCAAAACATGTTTACGTCGAGGAGCTATACTTTATTGTTCAAGCCATTTTTACTTGAAAACCAGTAAAATTTGTTGTTTAGCAGGTGTGGGAATCAATAATTACAATGAAAACATCTCGTGTCGACATTTTCTCTTGCAGACAAAGAATATGTGTGGTTCCGGTCGACAACTTGGCCAACGTGATTTTCTTTCTTTCCTTTTGGTGCTATTTCTGCATGTGTATGAAGTAGACTGTGACCTCATCTCAGATTTAGTCACGAACTGTCTGGCAGTTTCTAATCAGAGCTTGAGGCTATGAGATATGTCTTTAGGAGGGCGACAGTCTCTCTAAACCAACTTATACTTACACTTATATAAACACATCGCAAATTCCACGTTTGTCGTTTTTCTGACACCATAATGACCACTTATATTATACTTCTTAAATATAATATGATAAATTATTAATTTGTTCATGTTAAGATGTTTATTTTTCATTGAATGCTATGTTAATATGAATTATCCAGGTTCTTATCCCCTCTTTAATCCTACATTGGCTTTTTTCATACAGTGAATTGAGGTAGTTAATAAGCGAAAGAGCCATAGGGCTGAATCAATGTGAAGTCTGACTACGGAATGAAAGTTTGTGCAACTAATATTTGACCCGATGTCGCTGGTAGCACAACGTGATTAAAGGTAGAATAGAAGAAGAAGAAAAAACCCACGATGATATGCATGATTGAAACTGGTCTGATGAATCGAAATCTATTGTAGTGTTGGCAGGTACTTGGATAAATGTCGATTAAAAAAGGGCCAGCCGATTAAATGAATTGTCCTGCAAAAAAAAGGAAAGTACACTTTGTTCTTTTTAAATAGTGAAAAACAAAGTTCAGAATGGATAATAAATGTTTAATTTCATTTTTAATTTCACTTTCAATTTGGTTATATTCGACTATTCTAACTTGTGAATTAGTCATTTAACCGAAGTCAAACTTAGAAGAGGTTTACAATAAAATCTGGGGGAAATGTATTTTGGCAAGTCCAAGTTATTTTGTCCCATACGATACCGACTACATCTCATCATTTATTATATCTGATCATTGTATTAAGTTAACAGCCGCACTAATGCTTAGATCAGACAATAGTATGATGTTTAAAAAAAAAACATTTCATGTCAAGTTATGTTTAGAACTCCACAATATTTCGTAACGTATGGGACATCAATGACCAAAATACCTTGCCCATTTTTTCTTTCCTCATAATATCAAGATTTAGCAATACATTTCATTCCATTTCTCCAGAACAGAGATTTCTCAAAACAAATATTTTGACATAGCATTTGACTTTGGCTTTAAGCGACATTTTATAATAGAGTGAGATAGACCAGGCAGACTCGCAAGACTGGTAGAAAGGACAGTGTGACGCCATTAGAAGAAAACTCCCCCTGGCATCCAGGCAGGCAGGCACAGACCAATTGTACATTGAGATACAATGGTCATGACAGGATGCAGTGGTCATTGACAAGACTGAGGAGACAAGATCGAGGGGCCATGATCAACATTGGTCGTATCGTGGCAATTCTGATTTGCAGTCAAGAAAAACTGTATGGAATTTTATTCCATTCCTAATTCTGTACGCTTCATTCGGTGTTCTTTATACTATCACTCAACATGCATTCAAGAGTCTGAAAGTTGAATCTACAGAAGCAAGCCAGCTTTAGGACACTTATTGATCGACAGTTGGGGAACGCGAAGTTATTCTGCAAATAGTCAGAATTTAGATCACTGGTGAAAAGAATACATCTTATTTCAAGGATGACTTAGTCCCAATTGTAATTAAATTAGTAGACTCCAAATCCCAAATTGCACTTGCTAACGAGCCCTGTGGGTAGATAATACCTGTGGTTTAGAGGGCCTGCCATGTATCCCTTGAGGGGTAGATGTATGGTTATTCTTGGGTCCAATATATAGAACCAATGGTGTTCCATTCAATGGGAAGACACGCCCCAATGATCCACTAAGCATGTGTTGGTAATCTATCAAACGATAACACAATAGGTTCCGATGATTGATGGGTGAATTTTCATCGGATTTAATTGGACCATTTCCTTTTTGAAATGAAAATGATGGATTTCGCTTGTAGACGGCATCGCCATTTTTATCATTAGTACAAATTGACTTTGGAGTTTTAGACCTGAGGTTTTCCTCCCCTCCCGTTATTCTACTTGACTTTTGGTGGGAATTTGAATACAAATTATAGCGTAGAATTCGATATATCTTAAACATTTTCAAAGATAATTACTCTCGTCATATAATTAAAAGTGTAAAACCTCACAAATTCGCCATTAAGAATTTGAAAGGGTTTGCAATACGTTATTTAATGACTATTAAGGTCAAAAATATTTATTTCATTAGTTTCCTCTGAACCGCGTTTCTATATTTTCTTTCTCTTTGTTTCGCTTCTTTTTTTCTTTCTTTTTAGCTACATCTATATTGATTTATCCTTCTCAAACAGTCAATCATTCCCAAGTCATATTGCTTTTCACGTTCCCTATATACTAATCCATATTGAAACAATATTTCATACAGTACATAGACCCCAGTCTTATATAATTTTGGAGGTATATCACATTTGAAGTTTAAGTGAAGAAGTACAAATTGCCTGTCATCTTGATTTTGATATCAGTTTGAATAACTAACAATGCGAGAAAAGACAAAATCTTTTCGGCATTATATACTGATATCTATATAGATCATATATACTTTTACATATTCTGAGAAAAAGAAGTATTACATGTACTTCTCAAACCTCGTTGTATAATCATATTTACAAAATCAGACAACGTGACAACCTCATATTAAGGCGGGATACTTTGCAGTCATACCCAATACAAATCTACACTTTTAAATAGATCATCAAGGAATTCGACTTGACAGGATTGTGAAGTTACTCTTCTTCATAAGATAACACCAAGACGCCGCGAGACGCGAGGGATCAACAAGGCAAGACCTAACATGAGCCCGAATCAGAACCGCGGGCCATCATCATCAAAAACAGTTAGATATCTCTACTCTAGATGGGTACCAAGAATCCAGTGAACCTAGGAAAATAGAAAAGGGTTGCTAAGGTCAACTTAGTTTGTTTAGCTAATTTCATCTGACCCGATGCTACCTTCTGCTAATGAGCTCTGATGTAATGGAGCCCCGCATGTAAAGTTTCATGTCATGTTCTTTAGTGTCACATGAGAACTGTCGACATTAAACACGCAGCTGACATCTTTAATGCACTAAATATCACTTGTCTGCACTCATTTGATGTAATGCACATACAACTAGCCAGAAGGCCAATGGAAGGTCATAAGTAATTTGGGGATTTGTTTGCCCTACACATCAAAAAACGAATTTTCATTGATACAACTCAATACGATGATAAAGCACGTCTGATGAATCGGTTTCTACTATAAGTAAATATGTATTTAGAAGACAATGTGTTTTCAGAGTCAGTTTTTAGTAGACCAGAATGGCGTAATCAATATGCTAAAGTATATTTACCGAGACAAAAAAGTTTCTCACTGCACAAGAATTTTCTGTTTGAAATCTCAGGTAACCGACTCCACTACGCAGTCAGTAACCAAAGAGGGTTCACGGAAATCAAATATTGAAGCTAGACGTTACATTTCTACAAATATATTCCACTTCTATTTACTTATATATGAAATTCATACACTTAGCCACGGTTCTCCAAGAAACAATACATTAGGCCGACTCTCAATTCAGCCCGCGTACTCCAACTTATCAACCTCAACACGGAAGTCTTTGTTTGGGGCTCTCTTGATACAATTATGTGGGAACAAATTTCTTTGTTGTAAAAATGATGGTAGTGAGTGTAAGGTATGTATTCAGAAAAAGTCAGGCATCTTATAAGTTAATCTTTCTTTATAGAGACTAAAGTTTAAACTCAGTTATAATGAAATAAAGATCAAAGAAACAAATACTTGTCTGATAGGATCTACCCCTTTAAGAAGTAATTTGGCGGGTTGAAAAAGTATTTTACATCCTTAATTACATTTTTTAAATAGAAGTTGTCGAGAGCCTCGTTATACTTTTTGTATACGATATCATAGTGACAATGCTGACGATGACATTCTTTTATGAAAAGAGATACTTTGATTTATTTTTCTTTTGTTCTTTTCGATGTGAAAATTGCCCTGTTGACGATCAAAGTTGTTAACGCATACAATTTGATACGTCTGAAATGATAAAATTGTATGTTCTTAGCTAAACAAAAGGAAATGCTTAAACTGATAAATTTAAAAAAGGCATCCCCATTAGGATCCATACACACAGGAATATATGTGAGACAAAAGATTTATGATTGCGAAAGCGGAAACATTCTTATCCGGTCCTACAAAAGATGTGTCTTGCGGTCTTTTAAGCTGAGCCCATCCGCGTGGAAAGAGGAGGAGTCACTTTTAATAGGATTCCCAATCTTTTCAACAAGATCCTCAATTATTCATGAGGGTTAGATTGTTTGTGAAGGGTTTGAATGTTTGAATAGGATAGAGACCTCCTCTTAGCATATCGATTCTTCTGCGTTTAACATCGGACCAAAAATTGTCCTGCATGAATGATGCCGACAGTGGGATGGGCCAGAAACACAGACAGGTGGAATGGCAACAAACGATGAATGTTCATACGAAAAGAAGGCGAGACAGTAAATGAGTAAATGGTAGACAACATAATCCACCAATCAACCTACCAATAATCCACTCACTATTACCAAGGATCATATCAAATAGTAACAAATTGCTCATGGTTTTTATTAAGTAACCTTGTTACAAAGATAAGCTTGAAGAAACGATTAATATGAAAAGAACAGTCCTGACAGTTAAATGAACGTGCCAGTTATCTTTTATATTGAGGTTGGTCTGATAGAACAATGAGTGAAACGTTACAATTCCCTGCAAGATACGAAAACTCCCCATCCTTCCGAAGCAACATCTACAAGGGACGAATCATGAAATACCCTATAAACTAATTAAGTGTATATATTTAAAAGAAAACAATCTACATAATACACGTGACTCTCAACGTCATCTATAAATTATTCGAAGTTCGGTAATGTTACTTAAGTTCAACATTTTACATTACACAATAAAATAATATATTTCTAAATAACAATCATCAGATCATATATGTGTCGGTTGTCAAATGACTTCGAGTTTTCTGAAGATGGTGTTTAATTCTCCCATTATTACGCAATGTTATTACACGGAGTAGGCGTACTCGATTTTCTTTCCCTTTGTTACTACACACAGATTCAAGAACTTTATTATCATTTAGCAGACTGGTGCCAGAAAGGGAGAACCCTGACAGGAGGATTGTCTGATGGAGCCACAGACTCTTCAGACTAACAAAGCATTGTAACTTAGCCAGCAGACGATAGTCTTGTTGAGGTTTACTCTAATTTGTCCCACAAAGGCAATTTCGTGTAAGGTTGCCCCTAAATGCACGATCATGGTTGAAATAGTGTAGCGACTTCTATTGTATCAAGTATCTGAATAATGCAAGGGTGAAGTTGACTTAGCATAACAGTTATTTTGTTAATACAAACTTTTTGTAGCATCCACGACCTTTAAACACGTAGTCGGAGCATTGATTGTAGAGGTTATGTGAGGGAGAGGCCAGGGCTTTATCAAATAGGGCCATGTATTCAGGTATTGTTTGTTGGGAGCTTGTTTAGCAAACATGTCGACATCCCATTTTAAGATCCGCGAACACGGTAACGAGACTGGTTCCTTCCAAATTTCCCGCCATCATGTACGACCTGCCTGATCTCATCATCTTAAAGATCTTACTAAATATGACGTGACTGGCAGAAACGTCTGATCATACATAATAATTGTATTGCTTTTGTTTTACCCGATATATGTTTTTGTTAAATGAGGATAGGTCTACTTTAAAATTTTGTAAAAGTCTCCCCAAATTTCACATTATTCCGGAGATGGATTAATATAGATAAAACTGAATTAAAGTCTTTCTTCAAAATGTGTGAACACTACTTTGTGATTATTACGTTTTCCCTATCTATAAAGCCAGAAGGGCGTTAACTCTGTGTAATATAATATGAGCTAACGCCCTTCTGGTGCTCAGCAGATTTTCAGCCTATTGATGATTTCATACGCATTGAGACTTTAAGTTATTTATATTTTCTACTTTTCTCGGAAAGCACACAATTACTAAACTACCTATTATCGAACTGTAATATATATATTTTTAACTCATACAGACCCAATCTATATCTTTACGGGTCAATTTCATCCGTTTACACAATATCGCCAAATAGATAATTTACCCCCCCCCCAAAAAAAAAAAGTAAATAGATGTTGTTCGAGATGAACTTGCAGATTTAAACAATAATTGCTGAAGTAACGATTTACCTTATTTTAAATCAAAGTTGGAGGTTCCACGTTGTCTTTGAAAAGGCAAAAATGAGTGCGATTGTATGCGGTGACAGTGAAGATTATTTTTGTACATTGTTACTTTACCGTACCGTGCCGAATTCCTTCTGAAAGTCTTAGAATTTGACTTTAGGTTTAAAGCGGTTTAGATGGAAATTATCCTCCTTCGACGAGCTTGGAATTTTCCATGGAATTTTCACGCCTCATTTAGTGTTTAAACCAAGGTAAGCTAGCTTACAAAAAACTTGTTTTTCATTTGGTTGTTTTAATGAAGAGGACATTTGATCCGTTTCAGGTTGCTGGTGCCACATTAAAGAAGGAAGGCTTACATTAAAGCCGATGATTACGTCAGAAAAAAAAACCTTCGGATAATCCCATATAAGAAAGTAACGTTAAGAAACGATAATTATGTGAATCAGACCTAAGTTTTGGTAGAATTCCGATGTTTACAAATTAGAATCACACCGAAAGGTGGGTAGACCAATTCCGATGTAACACAGAATCATAAGCCTCACCAATGATTTAATTGCTCATTTTAAATTAACCTCTCCGGCAAATATCTATATTATTTGTAAACAAGTCATATTGACAGTAGTTCTCAGAAGTAACATCATTAAAAACATGGTATGTGTGCAAGGAGATATCGTCCGTTGTGATTTTATTTGTGCTGTTTTCATAATTTCTGTATGTGAGTGTGGGTTTGGTGTGGGGGATATGGGGGTGGCTTATTACATGTGCGGGAGTGTACGTGTGCGCGAGAGAGTTTTGACAAGGTGTGCAAAACGCACAGATGAAAAGGGTGCATTATCTGCAAGACATAACTTCTGTTTCCTTTTTACCTGTATCTTAATATGTTGGCGATAATGAATTGACCGACATGACCGACATTGACCGACATTGACGCATGTAATAATATGGGTGTCGAATGAAAGAAAGAGGAGCAAAGTGAAAGGGGAGGATTTTAATCGTAAACAATCTATAATGAAACATTTCTCAGTTTTCATGGTTTCACTCCAACCAGATGTAGATGATTGGGTGAAATTATGAAAGGCCAGGCAGCATTTGCTTATCATAAACACCGAGATAAAATGCGAAGTGCCAAAATTGCTTGGCTTCATGGAGCTGCATGGGGCAAAGTGAAAATAAAATTGATGGTGGTAATCATTCTCTCGCCTGACACGTATATGTGAAACCGGTTTGCAAGAAGGGAGCGTAGCCTTAAAGGGGGAGCTATTTCAAGTCGCCCTTTGAGTTTTAATCTCTCGTGAGATAAAGCGACGTGCAAGTTTGCTTTCTGACCTTAATGATTCAAGTCTTTAGAATTATTGTTAGTATAATGGTTTAATGCTAAAGATGCTGTCTATTCATTCATGTGAGATGCAAGCTGATTACCCGGTAGGTTCTCGGGTAGTTGGTACTGGAGCTAAAATTGAAGTCCTAATGTGGGCCACGAACTGCCTCCAGATTGTTCTCCATACAACAAATCAGAAATCGCATTATCTTCTTTTGGGATGTACTGTAGATATGTATCACTAACGATAGGAACCTCATCTGAATACCGTAATGTAAACTTGTTATGTACAGGATTTTTCTGGACTGCCATACTTTGAACAGATTGACTTTGGAAGCCACTCCAGCTACTTAAGAATTGAATTAAATCTTTATGATTTAGATGATATCACTTATCACAAGACAGATGACGAATTCGGCCAATAACTTTGTTTACTCTATTTTATTCATAGTGTAAAGTATAAAAAGACATTTTTCATCAACTGCAGTGGGGACGGTCTTTCTAATAAATGGCAGTCACCTGGCCTGGGGAGGGTAGGCGGTAAAAGAATTTATTGCCTTCAACTTGGGGATGATTTACGGCTAGATTTCACGCCGACACCTCGACCATGACCTAATTGTAAATGAGACTGGTAAACGGGTTTTCCATATCATCCAGCTTTACTACGATCGGTTAGGATTTGGAAGGGATGTGGGGAAATGGTGGCGTGGTGAAAGGAGATGGGAGGGATTGTTGTCAACCAACCCCTTCCTCGTCTACCATCTAATCCCCTTGTCATACTACGGGAATACACGTATATCGCATACAATACATTTTTCGCCATTCGGTGGACTGGCGGTTGCCAGAGTTAATTTCTGTATTTTGTGATTAGTTCTTATCTTTGTTGTGATCCCCTAGAAAAAATGACATAAGTCAGTTTTGTTTGAGAGAAGACTATAGAGGATGGATGACGAACTTAATAGGCCTATCTATACTTGGTGTCTCCTGTGTTGCGTCTGAGTTGACTGAAAGCATGGAGCTAGAAAGTAACATAACTTTGTCTTCACATGTGCACTCGAAGGCAAAAAAACTGAGTAGGATAGGAGTCCAATCACTATCGTTTTATCTGCATCTACCGACCAGGAAACATAGAACATGCAAACATTAATGCCTTCGTCATTTTTGTTTCGATGATTGTTCTGTCATGGTAACGAACGAAAGAAATGTTTCAAAGAATCATATCACCTTACAATTCGATCGACTGGTGTTGCGAATTTTGATATGGATTTTTTTTTTTTTTTTTAAAGGGAGAGAGAATCTGGGGAGAACACGTCATCCCACATACCGCGAAAGGGCAACGACGAAGAAACAGAGAACACAATGTGAAATACTTCATCATAAATGACACAGGGCCAAAATGAAAGATAAACATATCATCTTACGAAGATGCCCCCTTCCTACAACTTGATCTTGGTTCTCTGTTTTCACAACCGAGACCGTATGTTTGTTCTAAATAGAATGAATATAAATCAATATAACACTTCTTTTGGTCATCTAATATGTCTACTGCTTCTTTCCGTGGATACATATTCGACCTTTGACTGTAATAAAGTGTAGCAATGATATCAGAATGGCATAGCTCTGTTTAAGAGTGTAAACTCCGACATTGCGTCTTCTTTGACAAGTCATTTTATATCAATCAAAAGAATGAGGCGGTGTTAATCTGTCCAAACTAAAATTGAATCTCTCTTATCATGAACAGTCGAATACAAATCGAATACGTCCTATATGCAATACAATACAGTATTGACCCTTATATAGCGCTCTTACAGTAACTGTATCACAGCGCTGTATAAACTTATTATATAAATGTACATTTTGTAATAATATATATATATATAATTACTACAAGAATTAGTACAATCAGTAAAGCTTGGAACTTAGCAAAAGGTCCGAGACCAAGTGAATGCAGGGTATTTGTTCTGAAATAATCTTTTATGCATTAGTGGTAAATATACGTACCTGTTGTAAAAATATCTTCAAATATTCATATACCTTTAATATCGGACGATATCGCGTAATAAAGAAAACTCCTCCACACCAGACACACACTTTAGCACTAGATTGGCACCCTGAATTTTAACGGCGTTTTAATAATGTTTACTCGTGATCAAAATCAGGGAAGGTCTGAAATTCATGGCCATGTTTTCTAGGACGAAATGTATACTTTTCAGATAAATTTGTTTGAGTAGTGAGTTCATAAAATAGCTGCATGAAGGCAGCGGAGGTTGTATGTACAATCACGGTTGAGCTATGGTAACATACTTATATCTTGAATTTAGCTCAACTATTAGGTCATGGTAACGCACATTAACCAAGAAATCCGAAGGATTCAAAAGTAAGTAGGTATAACAGTAATTCTGCACACATTAAATCTATGAGCTCTTAAAGGCAAGTCCACTCCAAAAATAACTTACTTTCAATAGAAGCAGAAAAATCAGACAAACCAATCAAAAAAGTTTGAGCAAAATCGGATAACTAATAAGAAAGTTATGAATTTTTAATGACATGAAAAACTTTGAAAATCACAAGACAAATTGGCAACTCACTCATGAGTCTGTGACGTCATGTCCTCACTATCCACTAATTATTTTCTTTATATTGATAATATAAATTTTCTATTTTCTCCCTAAGAATCTTATTTCTTCACACCAGCATCCAAGTTAGATTGATAGTAATATGTTTGTGTGTGGATGCACTAATATAGAGTAATTTCTTTCAGTTAAATCATGAAAAATTTGAATTTTGATAAACTATTTATATAAAAATCAATAATTATGAATATACAATATTCAGAAAATAGTATCAATTCTTCAAAGTTCATGAACAATTTTGTGAAATGTCATGCACGCAATATGATACAAATCATATAACCTGGGCAAAGGCATGGGGAAATCAAGTTTTAGGGGATAAAAAGGGAAATTAATGGGATTAAACTATATAAAGCAATCGATAAATAGTGAGGACATGACGTCACAAACTGATAACCAAATTGGCAATTTGTGTAGTGATTTCCATTGTTCCATAGTTTTACATACTTTTTCAAAAATTCATAACTTTCTTATTAGTTATCCGATTTTGCTCAAACTTTTTTTGATTTGTTTTTCTGACTTTTTTGCTTCTATTGAAAGTAAGTTATTTTTGGATTGGACTTGGACTTTAATAAGAAAATGTACTGTGCTTAAGAGAAAAAGAGGTGATGATACACATCTTATTCGTACAAAATCAACGAGTAATGATGTCATTCTGTGCCTTAAGGTAATATGACGTATCCTTTCTAAAAAATAATGCCAAGGTAAAAATCTTTGACGATTTGCTTATCAGGTTATGTGACACAAACAATGGTTGGGTATAACACTTGTCTTAGGAAAATGCAACAAAATGATATCTCTTGGTGGCGGTACGCAACCTACTATAGAATAATGCAAGGTAACGGGACCTTGTTCATCAGCTCAAAATACTTACATATGCTGAGCACCTTCCCGAAGACATTATTGCTATCGACCGTGCTGCAGTTCCACCTTCTGTTCGTGAACTGGTTCTGGCACTCATCGATGCTCATTTTAGCGCCCTCACCAATGGGTGCCATGTGGTCCTGGTAGAGCTGGCACAGCTTCTGCTGACCCGGGGACAGACCAAGTAACTCACTGCACAGGGGCTGGGTGCCCAGGATGAACAGCTCTGGGTTCCGGAAGGCATCGAACTGCTGGACTCTCGTGTCGAGTCCTAGATTTCTGTAGAGGGGTAGAAGAAGGTCAGAACAAAATATGTGTAAGTTATTGACAAGTTTTGATGAAAAAGAGAGTCTTGAGATGTTTGGAAACCCACAGAAGGATATTTTTTCTTCAATCTAATGTCTTTCTTTTTATTTCCTCTAGGCCTGTATACCATTTGAATATTTTCGTCAAATTACCACATCAACCCTACTTCATTAGGGTACTGTGATCTGATTTATACATTTAGAAGACATTTTGGAGACAAATTGACATATTCTTGGCCATTCGGGGTATTATAATTGTTGTTTGATCTATTGTCGGCCTGCTGTCGTCGTATTGTGACGGGGTTATCGAGAGGGGGGGGGCTCTTTGTATTAAATGGTCATAAGATGAGATGCCATTCAACAACAACTATTGTTTGTCTGGGTTTGTATCTTTGGAACAAGGGATACGTATCACACATGTTGAGTGATCAACAATTACGATAAAGAAAATGAAAATCGAGCTATTCAAAAGATGACATCTTTTGGAAGAGAAGTCGTAATTCGTCGTCAAGTTTGTGAGATTCTGGCGTCTATAGAACTTAGGAAAGCTTCCACTTACAGGCTCCACTTCTTCATATTCATTGAAGAAAGTTGATCAGACTGCGAGCTAAAGGGTAGGTTACTTCTGTTGTCTTCTCCCGCGTTTAAGCTACCCTCACTTGTTCTTTTGAGATCTCCTTGGAAACCGATTTACGTATTTGAAAACTTCAAAGGGTTCTAGGAAACCGGACAACTTTGGGTCTTATGACATCGACGAAATATCGCTTCCATGGATAAGGATAAGTGACATAATCTGATTTTAGGCTATGTCTGAGGGTTTGTCATGAAAACGTCTGCATGGTTTGGCTTTGATGTATATTTAGGATTTCGATATCATGGTTATTGCAGTACTAAATAAGTTGACTACATGTTAGTGTTGACATTAGCAACATGCGTATTTTGTTATTAATCATTGGGACTACATAATAGTTTCTTTAGGAGGGAGGGGATGGCCAATCCTCTTTTTCAAACTATGTCCAAACCCTCAATTATCATTGGTGTGCAAGACAAACTATAATGGGTTCACACAATAGATAACCTAATACCTCAAACGGTCCGGAGGGATTTGATTCCGCTAGAAATTGACTTTTAGAATTCTTGTAATTGAGTTCTTTTTATCTGCGAGGGAGTGGATCAGAAATTACAGCTATGTCGAGACTCTAATAAACTGGACCTGGGTGTTTAGAAGTAGCTTGGAAGAAGGTAATAAAATAGAAGGGCCGCTACTTTCACGTAGACAATGATGCGCTGAAGAAATGTTAGATCGATATCTGACTACCGGTGTGAGTCAAAAGCGAATTTAAACCGACTCTTTGAAGGTATTTCGCTCTAATACGAGAACAAAGCTTATAATGTGCCGCCAGTCAGAATTTGATTAAAAGTCTTTTGGAGGCGATTTCGTTGAGCTGCCATGAATGAAGAGGTATCGCTTGTCGCCCTATTGATGTGTCATTCCTACACTCCTTTCAAGTTATTTTCGCGATACGTCTTGGTGCAATTCAATGTAACGTGATGGACGTACGATTAAGATCCAGCCATCCGTCACACCATTCGAGGAGCACTTAAAGGCAGGGTGCAGCATTTGCAACTGTCAAGAAACATCAGTACCATAATAACTTATAGTGTTTTCTTGAAACCAGTAAAATCTCATTTTTCAATTTTTACATGTCAGTGCAAGCTCTTTGTACGAGGACAACTATACATTGTTACAAAATGTTTTTAATAAACGCGTATTCACTGTGACCCTGTCATCAGACAAATTGCCCAAATTCTGTATACGATTGATGCATAACGATGTGGATTTTAAGGCCTACATGATGAATATCGTTTCATGAGTATTCCCTTAAAGGTTCTGTTTTATATTCTTTTAGAAGACGCTCTACGTTTTTGTATTTGTCTTTCAGATATTTCCACTTCCAAGGGGCGGATCTGTCTCTTATATCCACCTCATGATTCCCCCGAGGATTTGATCTAAGTTTCAATCCACGGTAATCCTTCTTTTAATGATTTCTCCAGTGGATTCTGTTTTTTATTTGATGAAATGAAATTTGATCACGAAAATACTTCACCAAACCTTTACCTCCTTCACCAACTTTCTTTATTTTTCATCTTTTATTTGTTGGTCTTCAAAGATAAATGCATATCATACCATAACATTAAGACATTAAAGTATTTCGGTATGACGCGAGTTATTTTGTAAAAGAAGATAAGCCGTTTCCTCGATCAATATTAAACCTATTTCCATTTTCTTTGAGGAAAGAACCCCTTCCCGAACATATTCGATCTGTTGCTGAAGCATGCCGCATTAGACCGTTATACAAAGCTCCTGTTGTCAAGAGCGTTCAGCAAGAGTAATTGATCTAATTAAACATATACCAAGATCTTTTCTGGGCTTGAAGAGCGAGAAGAATAGAAAAGGGTTGAGTTGAGGTTAAAGATGGCGTCGTGGGTTGATAGCAGATACTAAAGGGAAAGGAAACAATGCAAGGCCACTACATGGTAGGGATTTGGCAACTCCAGTTTGGTGGTGATACCACTCGGGAACAATAGACCCAGGGAGAATATTGGTTAGGGCTTGTCGAGCTGTAGTCGCCGGATTGTTAGAAATCACTTTCTTTCTCTCTTTCTACCATTATTCCTATTTGTCCCTTTTTCTTTTTCTCCCCCTCTGTATGTCTCTTTCTTTCTCTCTCTCTCCCCCTATCTCTCTATTTCCCCCTTTTGTCCTATACCTCGTTTTCTCTCTATACATGGGTACATCTCCTCACCACCTATTTTGAAATCATCCATACATCTCTGTCATTCCATTCTTCATTCATTTCTTTCTTCCATCTGCATATTCTAACGTAAATCTTTCTTAACTATTTTCCCATTTTTAATCTTTAATTGTATGTTGTGGGTTTTTTCTTTTTACAAACCATCTGTTACCCTCTATATTTCGTTATTATGTCTCTCTCTCCCTCACATTCTTTCTCTTTATTTTGTTAATTCATACCTTTATGTTAATTTACATTTCTGTCCATCTATCTTTCATCTAAACCTTCTGTCTCTTCCCTCTCCTTCTTACCACACTATCCAGTTCTGTCGCCAATCAAAATGTTCGGCGCCACGCAAGCACGGTAAGGGAAAGATGATAGCAGTTCCATAGGGTATGTATATGGCGTAGGCGTCCATGTAGTTTCAACATTATACCTTACTCCACTTCGTTACGTTACATTAATTGCCCTTTGCCCTTATGTCTGGCTACCAAAAATGATGAAGAAAATTTGCACCTAATCCATGTCAATTTCAAGAAAACAGGCTACGCAAAAAGTGTAAAAGACGAAAACACATTCCTTTGCAAAATGCAATATAAGTTCAGTTCATAATCTTTCATTCATTGCACTTCTTCCGTTAACATATAAATGGGTCATTAAGTTAAATGACGATGATTATACATTTAGAGTAAATTGTTTATCGTTAGACGGCTGCATGCGGAGAATCATTAATCGGTCCCGGTGGAATGGTATAGGACCGACCTTCCTCGCCGACCTACTCTATTGCGAAGACCTTGTCCTCAATAAGAACCCAATTTTCACGGCTCTTTTAAGAGTGTCACTCAACTAGCTGATCTGAATGGTAAAGGGTTCTCATAATATTTGAATGAAATATGATTTTAAAAAGGTGCCATTTATTTATAGAGTAAATGGAAAATATTTTCAGTCTGAATAATAATTCTACGAATGTTATTTCGTCCAATCACGCAAAGAGATGGACCATTTTCTTTGATGATGTTTCTTCATCTTAGGCAGATCATTTCTAAACAGGTTGGCTGAAAGGGACGTATTTTCACTTTTCAGCACCAGTAAGAACAAGTAGCCATCTATACAAAAGAAAGTAAGGCTCCCAGTATCAAGCCAAGCACACTGTCATGATTCTTCAAGTTATTATTATAATTTTGTGTTTTTTTTTGGGGGCTTGGAGTTCGACATGCTTAGCTTTCATCTTCTACTCAATTTCGATTTCGTTAATTCTCATAAAACTATGGCTTTCGGACATTCTCTTAAATCGTAAAGCTGTCAGTTGTCACGCTAGTGCACCCCCTTTTCTCTCTCTCTTTATCTCTCTCCTACATCATATATCCAGTATGTACGTTTTAATTCGAGTTGACCCACTTCAAGAAAGTAAACGAGTGGGAATATTGATTTTTGTTTATTTATTCTTTCTCGTACTTGCTAAACCGGTTTTATTTTAAAAGTTACAAATATGAGACATCTTCTACATCTAAATCTGTCTCAATGAAGAAACAAAACGTACTTGATTTTCCCAAAATAAAAGGAAAGAGTCGAAAGATGAGCTCTTTGGTGATATCCTTCATATGCCTCCATACATTTTCTCACCAATCAGACATCATCATTATATTCTCATCATGATTACAGGCTTTATCACCATATAGAAAATCTCAAACAACATCTCAGGGAGAGTTTAGATAATCAATATGTTTATTTATAGTATACTGAAAGGAACACCCTAGCTGCATTTTTTTCTCTTTGTTGTTATTGTCAGTGTAAATGGAATTTATAGGGCGTGCAAAGTAGAATGGACTGTGAGTATAACAAAAAATGGCCATGTCTGGCATCCTCTTATTAATAATATCTTAACAAAATGCTGTTAATCCTAAGAACATTAATAAGATAAGGTGCCATTATGACCCACTCTCTTATGTTGGTGAGTACCATGTCAGAACAAATTAGTGATACGTTTCTATTGATAAACATATATAATCACTACTAATTGAGCAGTACCGATGGGCCCCATATGTATAATCACTTTTATGGATTCAGTAAACTACTCTCAAATCAGACATCATCATAATGACTGCGAACATAAAAGGGTGAGAAGCTGAAAGGGTATGAAGCAAGTATTTACATCAAAGGAGAAAGTATGGGTAAAAGCTAGGGATAACATTTACAAAGAGGGAGAGAGAGAGAGGGAAATAAAGAGAGGGAACGATAAAATCAAAATGTTGACTTACATCCATGTTGTATCTTGTGCTCTCGTGATGGATGGTGATAAAATTCCAACAAAAGTCCAGAGTAAGATTAAGGTGTTTGATAGTATCGTCATAGACGGTCGTCGAAGGAGACGAGAGAAGCGTCGACTTATCTTCCAAGACGTCTGCGATCTCCGATTCGACGTCATGTTCTTGCAAGGGCTGGCAGATGGAGAGTGACTCGATAAGGAGTTCGTACACGTTTCCATTTTGCTTTTTTGATAATCAAAGCCAACTGCTATAGTTCATGGGACAGACTGATCTTCGTCATCACGCCGATGAGATGAAATTGACGAACCTTTTCGGTCTTTATGCTTCCCTCCTTCTTTGTGGGTTGGTAAAAAACAGATCCTTTGTCAATCAAACTGCCTTCTCCTATATATCCTGGAGTCAGAAATCAGTGCTGTATCCTCAATCACTACCGGCCGCTCTTCGAGCACAGTCCTTCCTTATTCCTGAAAATGAGAGAGGGGAGAGAAAGTAGACGAAAGCTAGAATCAAAAATGTAAATGACTTAATGAACAAATTATTGAAAAGAGAGATGACAACATACACATCCCACGATATGAAATTGTAGTTTAGTTTTACCACCGGGACCAATACACACCTTTGATCATGGTATGTGGGAGGAACGTAATCCACAAGGTCTTTCCAAGATAGAAACCATCAACATGCCTCAAAAAGATGACGTAGAATTGTCCCGAATGAAATTTGATGACGGAGATCAATATTCAATGTTTTGACAAAGCCGGGCGAAAATCTTGCGAAACTTGTTAAAAATTGCCACCTTCGGCTTCTGAGAGCTGTCTCTCGTAAGCTCGCCAAGATGAGGAGTGAGAGAGAGAGAGAATCTGACGGGTAGATGCTTGTGCGTCAGCTGCCTGCGAGACAAATGATTACCTGGTTGTGTGTACGGAATATTGGGTGCACTCGATCACAGCCCTCGATCAGTAAAGAAACCAAGAAAAAGCTTCGACGCGACCTCTCATTGGCTCGTACCAACATAGGTCGTTTCGCTACACCTCCTTCGGACTTTGATACTGTTCCTTTGGCATGTGAATGGCGTGGAGTAAACGAGCCAGCGAACCTCCCACCCAACCCTTTAAAAAAAAAATCACACCTTCATCTTTCTCATGAATGAGGATGGTGATGGAGCTCAGAATTTCCAAAAGCTATCTCACCATGGTGCACATCGAGTCAATAACACGAGATATAGAAAGACAAAGAGAATGAATGAACAAATAAAAGAAAAATCGAAAAGGAACCGATTACAAACTCTAAGGTGTCGAGAAGAAGAAGGGGGTACCGTGGAATGAATATATCAAACAGAATTCTTTAAAACTTGGATCGACAATGGTGCGTTGGTGGTCGGGGATAATACCATGAGAAGATTTGTGACGAGATGACACAACCCTTCAACACATCGGTGAAAATATTAACATAAGTGTCTCGGTTACGAAAATATATGATATTATTCACAATTCATACCCTTTTTGTATGTGTGCGCGGGTGCGCTCGTGTGTGGTATGTCTTTGTGTAGGAAAGACAAAGGTGTAATTGAAATTAAATTAACATACAGATTAACATTAAAATTTGTACATGAAATATCCGTTTCTAGTTTGTCATGGGGATAAGCAACCTACATGTAGTTTGTTATCAATGAAATGGTTTGATTATTAATAGAGGATTTATTTCCATATGGCAAATAATTCATAAATAAGCATTTCGGCTCACAAGTTGTTTGAAGAAAACAAAACTTTGCAAAATCTGTGATTCGGATCACAGGCCACGAGAGAAATTGTTTTAAATTATTAAAGATACTATGTCCCTTTTGCAGCCAACATCAAATTATGTAGAACTTTGCAGGAATTATGAATATGTCATGTATGTCCTATCTGTGAAATTTAAACGTTAGCAGTGTCCTAATATTCAAATTATGCAAGGAAACCCGTTTACTTGCTAGACTTCACTGTCAGACACTATTGAGTGACTGACTGGCTTTTTTCATCTTTGGTAATAACATACATAAAATGAGCTGTAAAGGGTACATGAGCATTTGTCTACATCAATAACCCACTTCTTGTAATGGCCAAAATTAAACTGATTGAATCTTTGCGCAGCATAAAACGTATGACCATTTGGTACAATGGTCTGAAAAATCAGACTATTACTTACTGGCTCTATAGCTCCTAAGTCGATTCGACAACTAAGTAATACTAATAGTCGTTATTTTCCCACTCAAAGACATTTTCTAGCCCCCTTTTTCTGAAGGAAGTTCTACATTAGTATTGTCTTTCAAATGCCGTTGGAATTTAACCTTTTCATTTTTTGGGCCTGCAAATGGGACATAGTACCTTTAAATCACTCCGAATCAATAAATAAGTACGTTATTTCTAAAGGAAGTTTCTTATTGAGGTGCTTGTTCATGATTTCCGTTATTGTCTATAGTGAATGATTTTGAAGTATACAATTGCAACACATTACAATGGGGCTGGTTCCAACAAAATATGTTCTGCACGTACTACTTCTCTTCCCCTCCCATCTAACACGAACTAATAGTTACATATAACCATTTACATCTAGATTTACAAAGAAAAGCTTCAAGGAAACGTATCCAATTGTTCGAAATCAAGAAAAGATCGGCATATCCATCATTAATTACGACCCAATACGCTTTTCAAATCGGCAACCCCTTTGGGGGATCTTCGTCAGGATGGTTTAAGGGGCTTGTGTCGGGATAGTCGTGATATAAAGTTCCAATTAATCACCGGATTTTCGAAGATCTTCATACCTCTAGAGAGAGTCAGAAAGACACAAAGGAGGTGACTAGATTCTTTGAGTGGCGAGGCTTTGGACTGATCCGCTGTTTCCATTGAGATGCGTTTTTAATGCGTCAAACTTGGCGGTGGAGGAAAGAATGATGACATTGTGCGCCCAGATACGACAATGAACATGGGCCTCTATAAACATGTAAAGACTACAAAGATAGTTTTTCAGAGATCAATGTCGCATTGTCAATGGTTCAGATGAACTACAATGAAACTCCGTTCGATAAGATTGCAGTAAACAGATACCTGCAGAAAACTTACCCGATGATCTGTTTTGGTGGATAGTAGAAACAATACGTCCATCCCCTGGTTAGGCCTAAAATGTCGGACTCATCATATGCAATAAACTTGGATATAAATATAAGAACAGATATTTTCGTGAAGTTAAACTCCGTGACAAATGTTCTTCTCGGATTTTCAGCTATGATCCAGCAATACTTCAACAGCTATTGATGGCGATGATTCTCGGTGTATTTTCCTAAATAGATTAAAAAGTTTTGTAATCACACGGCCACTTTGATTTTCTACATACAGAAAAAACACAATAGTAATGATTTCAACTGGGGTTGAATTCAAAATGTCGAATTGTACTCCCCCTTCCTCCTCCTGTTTGTTTTTTCTTTGTTTCATTTTGTTTTGGTTTGGTATCCATTTTTTGTGTTTTTTGTTTTGTTTCACAGTATGGATAATCTCGAAAATTTAAATCATATGCCTGTGAAAGGTGTACATCAGACTATGACAGGAAAACTCACATGATAGAAATAGTGCACAAAATATACACAGGCTTGCACTCAATCAATACAACAAGTGTGGCTTTAAGTAATATTCAATACAGTCGGATAACTGTTTTTATTGCATGAATATCAAGTATTGTGGAGAATTGAGGATATAATCAACTTCGTTATTCAATTTATTTCATTCTTCTGCATGTAACCGAACCCATTCTTGTAATATTTCACCACTGTAATAGAGGCAAATGTATCATGGTCTAGGCTATAAAAAAAACATTGACAATCTGACAATGTCTTGTTGACTTTCTCAGTCATTCAACCCGATGTATTCGAAAAAAATACGAAATTTTCATTTCTGTTAGTGTCTACGAGTATGGCAAGTTGGTATAGTTTAGCTCGGAGGGGTATACTGAACAGACTAACCACAGCTTGGCATGTGGAAGGGAGAGCTTTGCCTCAAGCGTTGACAAAAGCCCTTTAACATTCAATTAGGCAATTTATGAGAAACCGTCACGTCAAAAATAGAAGCGGAGAAGTTGAATTTGACGTAAACCGTGAATTCTGTAAAAATAAAACTACTGGAAGCAAGGGTAAGAGGCAAAAGAAGAACCTGAAATAAAATCAAAACGAAGGGAAGTCGGGGAAAACAGAAGGGTACTTGGCAACCCCAAGGGGACCAAACTCATGGTTTCGAGCTCTTTCGAGAAAATTAACAATGGTTGGAGTTTTGGCGAATACCTTCCTGCAAAGCCACGAACACTGGGAATATTTATTGAGAGGAAAGGCTAATCTACCTGTAGAATAGCTTGCATAGTTGTTGCTTGTGTGGTTCGGTACGAAATTTAACACGTCCAACTATTACGAGTTTTATTGCCTAAAAAGTGTTATTCCATTATGAATGGTAACAAAACGAAAGTCTATTTTTAAGCAAAACATAGTTATTGTATGCAGGTCAAATTTCAAAGTGGCATTGAATTTGAATGACCAGAAATTAAAATTGTTGGCATACCGCTTGGGTCGATGTCAAAACTGGACGGAAGTTTGAGAAGTAACCAATAATGACCATCGGCTTTCGATGGCTCGATGGCCTACTTATACAACGAGCGGGATTTTTATTTTCGGATTAAATTCATTAGTTCCAATTCGATGAGTTCAAAATATTAATAACGATATTGACAGAGCTTTTACTTTACTTTGAGTCCAAAAAGACGTATATATAGTCATATAGACGTATCACGACATAGGTTACACTAACACTAAAAACAGTTGTAGAACATTATAATTAGTTTAGGTAAGACCCTCAAATTGTGATGTGCGGTATTCTTTCACGCAAATTGAGAAGACCGACAGGTTCAAGGCGTTCCTTTCAGATACTTTAACTAAAATTCACCAGAAATCATAAACTGAACTGCAAAATACTTGGAAAGACAAGTGGAACAAAATGAGGACATGGCTTTATAATTGTATATAATAATAACAATAATAATAGGCATTTATATAGCGCCGTCTATCTAGAAATTCTATTCCGAGGTGCACTATTTAATTATTACCCCGACTTTAGCCTAGCTGCCATTACAGCGCTCTAGCATCTCAAGGAATTCATTCCTGCCGGGTACCCATTTATCTCACCTGGGTCGAGTGTGGCAAATGTAGATTAATGCCTTGCCAAAGGACATTAGTGCCGTGTCGGGGATCGAACCACGACCTTTGAATTTCAAGTCAAGTGCTTCAACCACTCGACCATGACACCTCTATGAAATATAGGTAGAATACTCTCATGACAGTAAAGGACTGATCTGCCATTTTGATAGTTAATCCACTGATTTAGTACCTGAGCACGTTGAAAAAAAATACGTTGAAGGGGCAAACATTTTTACTACATGTATGAAATAAATGGGTTGCATGAATAAGCAGTAATTGTGTTGTAGCAGTGAATTAGCATTAGCGTCAGGTTAAGAAGCTGGAATGGAGATGCTTCAGATGTAATAAGAGAGGCTTCATAAAGACTGTTTTATTTACATTGTCTAAATTGGTACCGCCGCGATACGCTCTATTTTTCGAAATAGGATTAAAATACAATGGTATAAAACCGTCATACACTCCATCGGAGATGCATGTTTCTATGATGTCTTCTAATTCAAGTATTTGTTAGCTCTCCTGTCTCCCTCTCTTACTATAATGACTTTAGCTTCTCCGCGTCTTCTCCCCAAAATTATGACGAGTCTCGAACCTACATGTATAGGCACTTCTCATCGCGTTTGAATATGGAGAAATGTAAGGGTACGATGGATGCATGCCACTCATTCAAATATGTATTTCGAGGACCACGTAAATAAATGGATGCCGATTATTCTTCTTATTTTCATTAACCGTAGGAATTTAACGTTATTTGACTAATTTATTCCTTACATCAAGTTTTTAGGGCCCAACAAAGATCACCACTCTCCTCCCCATCCCCTCTTCCACTGTAATAAATTCACCCCCGATCAAATGACCCAGTTCACATACCCTATCGACAATCGATCTTTGGTGGTGTTTACCCTCCCTTATGTAACATGACGAGGGACGATGTGAACCTCGGGTCTCAGGTAGTCCATTGACGGGCTGGGCTCGGCTGTGTAACCCATCCCGTTCTGCTGATGGTTGTGGGCTATTCGGTTACATGTAAAGCGCGGGTGAACGACCCGCGAACCAAGCCAGAGATGCGGACTCTGACCATGGGCAATGGGAGACTTTCATAGGGAGAGAGAGAGAGAGGGCTGGAAGGCAATCGAATGACGTTTTTTAGAAGAGAAAAAGACGGGATAATCATTCTAAATTCCTCAAACTTTCAAGGACGACCATTCTAGAAATATAAGGAGAGATATGGTTAAGGGCGCCTTACGTACCCTCCCCCTCCTTATCCTCACAATGCTATGCCCAAAATTCAGGCGAAGCCACTAGGTAGCGAACAGTTGGTATAAATCTTACACTGCTAGAAAATGCTAGGTAAATTTGACAACAAAGATAAACACAATTGCTCATTCTTAAGGATCTGAATACAATTCCACAAAGAAATGAATGTAGCCTAATAGATTATGATCACATTACACAGACTTATGGATATGAATATAGATATGAAGACTTTTTATTACTATCTTAAAGAGAAGGTTGAGTTCTGGGGAGAGGTGAAAAATAATTTGTGAGCGTTTTCATTGTTATTATGCAAGTGTGGAAGAACATCAGAGAAAAAATGTTCCCTGAAAAGCATTGCTTTTCAAATGCCTTCATATTCTAAATATGACGTGTAACAGCTTAGAAATAGGGACCTCATTTTGTATGCCACATGTTTGTGTAGTCCCATAAACATCTTTATGTGTACAATGCTTGTTACTTTTTACCAAGACTGTGTCAAATTTCTTATCATTTTGATGATTCCAGAACCTTACAGTATACACCAATACTTATATATTGCTACATGATCAACTTTTTCTGATCGATTCCACACCGTTTCTTTCACAATGCAATCGCATGACCAGAACTCAACTTTATCTTTAAATGCAGATTGGACATTGCATGCACATTATCATGGTTATTATGCTCCTCACCAGAAGAGACCATGACATTAATAATCGTGTTACACGTTTCGTATGTCGATAAACCAAGATAGATAGTTTCAGAAGGCATTTAGTATGTTAGTTTTATTCATTATTTTCTTGAAACCCCACTAAGTATGATTAAAAGCCCCTAGAATATGTAGAGTATGTCTTTCTAAAAGGGTACGTTTTTTAAATAAATTTTCTCGAGCGTCCCTAGCTTTGTTCAACCCAAACAATACTTTTACATGGCTTTAAACCGACTGGTAGGGTGAGACTCAGAAACTGTATGATTTTTCCCCGTCCTCTTACCGGCCATTCTTTCATAAAAACCAAAACGTAACAAAATAAAAACGTTTTATTTTTAATGGACAAAAAGCATCTGTTATGTCTGTCCAACGATGAGGGCACTATCATTACAATATTATGAACTACATTTACATTGTACTATACACCTTTCAACTTTTACATCTCAGCCAAACACTTCATGAGTGAGATCAATGCCCTTTTATATAACAGAATTCCCCCCTCTCTCTCTCTCTCTCTCTCTCTCTCTTCTTTCCCCTTTCTACTACGTCCTCTCGCTCTATCCCTTTTCTTCTTTTTTTTTCAAGCGAGCCGTCTCATTCTAACTCTCTCTCTCTCTCTCTCTCTCTCTCTCTTTCTATATCTCTTATCGTCTTTTTTCTTTTCTTTCTTGTTATATTATCCCTAATGCCAAAAACACACATTTACACTTATCAACATACAGGTAGTACAATGTTGTGTTGTAAGGGGGTCTGTATGTGGTATTTGAGAGGGTCTATTATGATGTATTCTGGGGAAGAGACCTGGTAAATCAACAACCAAGCAATGCGAGAAAGTTTGCCAACTTCATCTCTCGCGTCAATGTAAAAGTTGTCGGCTCAATCCCAAATGGTATACTACGGTCAACTTTGATTTGACTTTTCACAATATTTATCAATAGGTTGCAGAGAGGCGTGTACACCGAAGAGGGAAAATTTCCTACCTGTATCAGGGTGGTATATAATATGACGTAGTCTAGTCAATCATTAATCTATTTTGTATGGTTAAATAATTACATATGGGGCAAGAAGTTCATTTGCACAACCAAGTGTCACTGTATTTCATCAAAATGTTCGATTCTTTGCCACAAATTTTAAATTGCCTTCATTGGCAAACTGTTATTATGATTTGTACAAAATCAGAGTTGAGATCATGGCGGCAGAAGGAATCAAGGTGGGAAAACGAACGGGGGGAAAATGTTTTTAAGAGTCACTGTTGGATGACAGCATGATGCGTTCGGATTCTAATATATGAATGATCAGTGATGACTACTGTCAAATTGAAATAAAATTAAAATTCTTCCATCAAAATGTTCATATGCAGTCAAATCAGATATGCCATTTAAGAAATCCGTGTCACAGACTCGCATATCATGTATATACAGTAGTTAGCTACTTGATAACTACGCCTTCCTTAGTCTGATATAAAATGTTAAATTCTTGCCGATTAGCGTGTCGACGACATTAGTTAGTAATCGGGGCGTGATCGCATTACGGATGCCTTCAGAAGACAGGCTGTGGGAAGACATCATCCCTCGTCATCCATCGGCATCGTGACAGGATGGCATTCGGATTCGAAATGATGCTCAGAGTATTATATCTGTCGTGAGCAGGCTAGCACATTAGAGTACGTGCACAATCATCTCTGACATAGACAGCGGGGTTGGTGAAGAGAGAGGGGTGAGACAGTGTGGACATCGGTGGAGAGAGATGTTGGGAGAGATGTGATGAGAGGACAGTGGGGTGTACAAGAGAAGGGATGAAAAGAAGAGGAAGAGAAAGAAAGAGAAATATATGAAGATACAAAGTGAGATAGGAGGAACTAAATTCATGCACAGATTTGTGTTCGTTTAGAAATCTGTAACATTAACATATGTTGGCATTCAGAACTGATCCGCCATGAAGTACAATTGAAGGGATAAAAAGAAGACGAAGAAAGAGAATGATATACGAACTAAGATATATGAAAGGAGGGACTAAATTCAAAGGGTGAGACTTGTATTCGTTTTGAAATACATAACAATTATACAATGTGACAATCAGAAGCGATCTACAATGATAAACGCATCTATTTGTAATTTGTTTCATCATTCTTTCTCATACTGTTATAGCATGTAATGAATTTCAGAAAATCGTTCAGACCAGTCTCTTGAGAATAGTTGGGTTTAGAAATGCTTGTATTTTTCTACCTAACATACATTTTTTAAATTAAAATCATAAGAACATGTAAATACGATTATCATGTGCTTCACCGGGCTGTGATTAATATATATGTAACGTGTATACAACATTCCGTCTATTGACATCCGACAAAGCAAAGGCGGTAATTCTTTGATTGGGAAAGGTATAGCAGACAGAGATAATAGCTTTCCAAGGATTCGGATCGTGTTCATTTTTTCACAGATACAATGAAATCAATGTAAATACCGAATGAGATTAAATAATTACATGACTAATAACATTCATTCTGTAATCTGTAATCGACTTTCATCTACAAGTCAAGGCCTCTAAAACATTAATTAATGCTCACCTGAAATAGATGTCAGCCGAAAAGAAAAAGAATCCTCGATACTTGATAATCCGATAATCCGTTATTAATTCATTCATTCATCTGATACATTTATGAGTAATCGTGCTCTAGTTACATTAAGGTTTGATCACTCATATATCCATCACGTGCTCTGCCCTACTTCTTTATGTTATCTGGCCGGAATGGAAATGTCACCAAATAATGTTGATCTCCTCGCAGAGAAATGGCGTCCGTGTCGGCAATACGGGGTAGGGGATCGTGGGGCGGACTCTGGCGAATGATATTCTTCGTCCAAAGATGTGTAGATATACCTGAACGTCCAGACCTATTCATTATTTTTTTAATGACCAGTCTGTCCTCTATCCAGCCTATCAGAGGCGGCACAGAACCAAGATAAATGAGGGGACTAGAGTGACACCTTTTGTTTGTAGAAGAAAGGTTTGAAGAAGCGCATTATTCTTATACCACTACATCCATTGTCCGGCTACACAAATGAGACTGCCGCCGAACAATTCATTTAATCTGATAATCGGTTACGGTTGCTCTCACTCTATTGATTAGTTTGTGTCTGATGTCGTTCTTTGATACTGCTCCATGTTTCGGGATGGGTCAGATAGTCAACATCTATCTATTCATTAACAATAGGCAAGCATTGATGTACCCCTATCCAACATTCATTAGGGGAACTCGAGGGGGGTCATTCCAACATAAGTAATTCATGAGTGTAGAACCCCGTCGTCAGTGACTGTACACTGTATTTCACTTTAAATTAATCGCTTCCTATTAATATAGAAATAATTATCATTTGTTCTTTAAAAACAGTAAATTAGACCAATTCCTGTATCATTTATCACTATCAATGCTACATTCACATAATTTGTACTCCTGCTTCACGATAATATGAGACACACTGAAATTAAGTTATTTCAATGTTCTTCATCGGTTCAAGTCACTGCTATAGGTGAGATGAGATTAAAACATTACTTGTGTATTTTTATCGATAATCAATGTTACTTACTTCAATCTTTGTGTTATTTTAAAGTTTCACTGGATTTCATAATAGCAATTCTTTCTGTGAAATGCCATTTTCGCCAGAAAACGAAATGTCTTTGATCCACAGAGCAAGACGGAATGCTTCCATAAAAGTGAAAGAGGGCAGTAGATCGAACTTTGCGGTAGACTGCCTTTATCGACTCACCAACACAATGATTAAATTTCAAGGAAAACCTTCGCGTTATTTGATAGGGTTATAGAAACGTAGTCGTATAATTAGAATATGTAATTAAGTTCAATATACATCTGAAGGAATGCTATTGAGGGGTTCATCATGAAGGTGACCCATTTGAATAGAAACATACACAATCAAAAAGAAAGACAATAGAAGCAAGGATATTCGAATAACTTTGATATCTTAAGATAATATGACTAATCTTGAAAAAACGTACAAATGTATTAAAATCGATATTTTGAAAGGGAAACGCATGGACGGAACCCAATCATTATTTCGTTTCATTGAAATCTATAGGAATTTCTTGTGAAAACGTGTTTCCTATTATAAATGTTTTATATTCTTAATTAAGTTGTTCTAATGAAAATTTATCCGCAGCCTATGAGAAAGGGTGGAGTGGTGAAGCTCAATGAACTCTTTATAACTAAAAAAAAATTTAATATTAAAGAACAGTACATGAATTTTGTTCTTGATGTTGGGGAAAATAGAAAGTTTTGAGAAAAATAAATAAAACAACATTTGTTGTACGTTTGTTAGCAAAAACCCACATGAAAAAACAAGTATTTTAGTACTATAAGTATTAGTACATTTTCTTTTTCACATCAACAACAACAAAAATTAAAATACTCTGGATTAGTTACTTAATTAGCTTGCTATCCATAATACTATGAACCAATTTGTGCTTCATGTCAAGTTGCAGTAAAAAATTAAGAAGTGACCTTTAAGTTGACTTGAAGAACTTCAGGGGGTATTTACTATGGATCAGACGAGACAGGCAGACAAAACTGACATATTTCAAGACTAAGAGCTTAACCTACATATCATATAGCACCCACGATTGGTAGATTTAGAAAAGTTGGTTTCAAATCTCTGACCTCGGAAGTGTTCCAACTAGAGGTAAGCTAAAGAGCGTGAGGGATGATTTTAAAGAGAAGGGGAGAAACAGAGGAGCGGAAGAGGGGTAGGGGGGGCATGGGTGAATTTTAAACGGATTACGGTTTCATCATCATGATCATTTGATTCCTTATCCAAACATGGTGTGATCCTGAGAGAAATAAGTATTTCAGAGGGCGTTTTTTTTTTAAATACATTTTCTGCGTATGCTCGCATAATCTAAAGTTATCCAGACTTTGTGGCATATGTTTTGTAGCTTTTGGTTGGATGGAGTACAATCATCATTAATTCTTTTCAATACATTATAATTTATGCAAACATGCATTCGAATGTGGAAAGGGAGATATTTTTTAAGTAGTCGTGGTAATGCAAAATGCTGGTGTTGAACTCCGAAGCTTTTTTTGCATGGTGGGCAAAGTTCAAAGTTGACAGGTCAAGCCTCCATCTTTAAGTTACTGCTCGTCACAAATCTTTATAGTTGATATGAGTCAATCGCCTTAATAAAATAAATATGATAAATAGAATATCAGAGCCCTTATGTCAATTCATGTTTGTTTTTGTTTGTTGATGTCTTTTAAAAGTCTTTTCCATCAAGGTGACTGAAGATGACTGAAGATGAGTAGAGATCAAACTAGAATTGATCATTAAAACCTTACTGCAACACTTTGTTTCAACCAGTTGTCTCATATTCGCGGCATAACAATGCAAGCAATGTACAATAGAAGAACAGGCGAGCAACTTTGGAACTGTCTGTACTAACAAACAAAACATCCCAATACTCAATGCATCATACACAGGTGCGTAGAGACAGCGCCATCTATCATCGGCTGCGAAATATTTCCCGCACCGTGAAAAATAAATTCATTGACGAACGCATTCAACTTCGAGAAATTCAGTTGAGTGAACCATGGAGGTCCAAAAGTGAACATTAACAGATCATGGCTTCTTGTATAGCGTTGGTGTCCGCCTCTGTTGGGAGCTCCTGGTGCTTGAACTGAAGTAGGTCTCAAAATGTCCATCCGCATACAAAATTAATACTCGTCCGATTCCTACGGAATATGTTCTTGGGGCATGCCATAAAAAATAAGCAGTTTCCAATATAATTTTTCTTTAAAGAATGGGCCATCGCTACGAAAGCAAATTAGAAATAGAGAACATTTATGAACAAAAATTACATGTCAGAAAAACACTTCAAAATGAAGTAATTCTCTGTGAAAATGTATCATGCCCATTGCCATAATGATTGGAAATAGTTTATGACGGACACGGCGAGAAAAAAATCACCAGAAAGGGGATCTTTATATGGGACCAGTGCACACTGCCCCATCCACCTCATCCTCGTAACCTACGGCAGTAACGCTAGTCTTCAAATGTCTGCTTCACGTCTATTACACTGTATTAGGGCTACATGTAAACTTCGTTGCGAACCATACACACTTCAAGCATTCTGATTCATATCACGCTTGGGCGAATCAGATCGAGATATATTATCAGATTATCAAGGTTTGCAGCCTCAGTAGCCAATTTCAAGATCACAATCCTCATAGACAGGACGTCGATCAATTACATGTAAACATCAAAGTACAGCCTCAAAGTCACGTTCAATGACAAGACAAGAGGTATGAACGTTTGAAGTTCGTTTTCGACTTTGTTTTGCGCCAACACAAAGCTCGAAACAAATCAATAAAGTAATTATATCACTGTAATATGAATTTCATCCGAACAAATTTATAAAAGATGTTCTCTCCAGATTGCATTTATAGAAAAACAGGGATGATCTTCTTTTGAGACATCATTCTTTTAAATTTTATTGCTTCGCTGCTAAGACTTAGGGACAGGCAGGACGCGTCTATTTTTTATTTATTACACCAAGATTCTCAAAATGTCTCTTTTAACTGATCAAATAAGCCTATTTTACAGTTAGAAATCATCTCATTTCAAACTATAGAATGAACAATTAGATCCTAAAACATTTTTCAGCATCTACATAATTGGTACCATAATTCAATTTTTGCAAAATATCCATTTAGATAATTGTCAATTGTTAATTACAAACATGACAGAGCCGTTCCTCTTGAAGCTTTCATTAATTTGAGTTTCCTTTGAGAAATGCATTCTTAAAAGCCTACTGGCTGCACTAGTTTGGCCAGGGGGATTAGATCTCCCTGCGTGGTCACTGACAGGTAGTTATCTCATCAAATCAACTCTCAATTAACATAAGAAAAAAGGGGACCACGGGGGACCAACGGTCTTAGGCATTGTTTGCTATATAGAGGGCGCAAGTAGCTATAAGTAGTGCAGTGGGGCTTTAAGAGTAATAATCATCCCATCCCAAAGTATATTTCCAAAGGGTACAGAGTGAAATAAAATATTGATCAGATTTGATTTGATTATCTATTACAAATATCAATTTCATACCCCCCCAAAAATGATCATATTTTCAAATATTTTTAAAATTTCGACAGTTTTAAAGGGTTAAAGACCAGTTCTGGTCATGCGATTGCATTGTGAAAGAAACGTTGTGAAATCGATCAGAAAAGGTTGATCATCTAGCATATAAGTATTGGTGTGTACTGCAAGGTTCTGGAATCATCAAAATGATAAGAAATTTGGCCCAGTCTTGGTAAAGTTACAAGCACTGTACACAGAAAGATGTATATGGGACTACGCGACCACGTGCGCGATATCTATTTGGTCCCAATAGATATAATAATTTACCAAATATATCAATTAGTAGGCGGTTTCCCGGCAAAATTTGTATCATCACGTATTAGTCAAAACATATTCTTTCATATGATTGGTAATGAGAGCTTCCATTTCATTTTTTGAGAGAGGGGCGTTTCCAAAACTGGTCTTTACCTTAATCTTTAAGTGTACAAGCACTTAAAGAAAAATTGTTGTGATTGATACAAAACAGAAACGTTAGTCTAAGATTATGGTGATATCTTTAGGTGTTTTATTTCCATGAACTGATTTGCACTCAAAGTGAAGTTTCGTGTTTTTGTTCTTCACTGATCTTTGTGTGTCTCACCTGAACGTTATAAAGCTCATACATGTACCATGCATGTACTAGAGCAATAAGGGCAAGGTGAGCAGGTAAATGAATACATAATGTCAATTACAAACTGAGTTTGTTCGAACACAGGATCCTCCGGTGTGTAATCTATGTTTTTTTATTATCTGAGCCGTTATATATTTGTTTCATTGTTCATAATCGATAATATACTATGATGGTATAATAATACTACCAAATAATTATTGTATTAACCATCTGTTTGAATTTTAACTTCAAGTCTATTTTAGTTATTGGGTGGTTTTGTTGATCATAATCATAGCGCTGATGTTATTACTGACCATGAACCAACATATCTTATTCAGGATATGCCTATATTTCCAAAAGTACTTCTATTCGCATCTTACTATTTTAGAAGAACAATTTTGAATGCTTCCAGAGGATCTGGCATATAGACGGTCTAATGATAATCTTTAAGAAGTTTTAAAAAGACCCTATGAAGAACTTCTGCCAGTTAGCGAAGGTCACTTTTGTACAATTTTTTGGAGAAAGATAAATAGGATGGGGGTGCTGTTTCCCCACTCTAGAGGTCCATTGTCTTATTTCAAATACCTCCACCATCACCACCCATTTCACAATATATGTATCTATTACTATACACTTGAGATAGTTCGATCGTTGTCAATATTCTACATATAAAGTAAATAGTAAACGCATCTGTTACTCTTATATAGCTAAAAGTTTTTGGAAATAAGACAAGCAATCTGTATAAGAATGAGGTCAAACCCGACACTGAAAAAGCGTAGGTTATGATTTCGCTGCTTCCAGTCTTCTTTCACCATGCCAATCTGTAATGCTTTCTAAAGATAATTCCCTCCGGAAATTAAACTCTTCAACACATTCAGTCGGAGACCGCCATGTTTAGTTTGAGCAAACTTTCTTCCCCCATTTTTTTCCTTCTTCGTCGTCGAACTGTATAGGCACCTTTCGACCTTCTATTTCTTGCTGGTTTTCCCAAAGGAAATAATCTGATTTGAGGTCGTTTTTAGTTACGAAGAAGTATCCTCTTTCCCTCCCACCTAATGAAAATGTGTAAAATACATGTATTAGATAATAGCTTTTACTGGAAAGATTAACTGCTTTTATTTAGAAAGATCCGAAAGTATGCCGATATACATACGATTTACAACGAAAAGATCGAGTCGCACCAAATAAAAATACCTGAACATACCAACAGCATGAGCATGTTATGAAAATCCACAAAATACTCTACCTCATTATGTTTATATTATTAGTAATAATGTTTTCTTTTAAACGAAGCTACGTGGAAATTACGTTACGTTACCCATACATTATCCTCGATTAATATTTATTACATTCGCAAGAAAAGGATTTTGAATAAGTCTTTCAACTGAACAGATTAGAGAGTTCCTCACTAGTAATGATGAAATTGCCAACGGGAGATTCCCCAATAATATTTGTGACCTCAAGTTTCTGGTTCTCTGTCCTCTTTCCCCCTCACATTGTTAATAATTTTGTTTTTGCATGCTCTAGCTTATTTAAGGATTTGTTTGATTTGATGAAACAGCTCATAAGCTAGAATTGATTCCGTCTTCAAATCGATTGTTTTTTATATATATTTGATAAGTTTGTATTGATCCAATAATATTTTTACATTCAACATAAACATAATACAAATATACAGATATTTATATCCATGTAACAACAATGAATCAAAGAAGAAATCAAATGGATCTATAGTATATAGAACAGAATATAGTTTATAGAATAGAAAGCATCAGTGATCGTCAAAATACCCCCCCCCCCCAGAAAAAAAAGGATTTCAGTCAGCGTTCTATCATCTGCTAAACTATAAATAGGATTATTTTCTAAAATTATGCGCCATTTTTCATTGTGCCTATCTATTTTGTTGCGTCTTTCAGCAATAAACCTTTCTACCGTCTGAAAATATTTAACATAGTGTACAAAATGATGAACGTCGGGCATGTTTTCTGTAATCCTACACCCAAAATTGATTGTTAAGATCGAAATCAATTTTAGTTGATGAAACATCCCCTATATAGGTCAAAAAAGGGCCCTTTAAATTAAGCCAAATCTGGGATTTCAACTTCGTGACTATTATTTTAGTCGAGTTGTTGGTACACAAATTGGAAAAGTGAAATTCCCGGCGTTGTGGTTTTCAAGGAGTTTACAGTTACGGTTGAGTTGAGTTACCACTCTCAACCCATGCAGGTGTAGTAAAATGGATCTCTTATGAGAAGGAATTCCTTAAAAACACAATCGCAAAAGACTTGAAAGAAGTCAACTCAAGGGTAATGTCAAAACCCTATTGTCTTTCCTTTTGAAAAGAAGTTCGGATTATGTAATGTCTTTACAATATTCCTTCAATTGAAACTGTGACGCACAAGACTATTGAAATCGCCTTGCGAAATTTGTTGCGAAAGTTTTTGCGAAATTCATGGAGTATAAATAAGGTGCTATTGAAAGAAAATGATGAACATTATTATGCATGTTTGTTATCGTTCAGCTTATGACATAAGGAATACAAAAATATTGAACGACAGAAGTTTGCATATTTTATTAAATTATTATTTGACTTAGAAATATCGATAGTGTAAAGCAGAGTAAAGAGGAACCCGGAAGCGTTGATATTTTCGAAATCGACATATCTGTGATGTCACACCATGGACCATTCCTAAACCCGGAAGAAAGTACCAGTGGCAGATCCAGGGGCCGGGCCCCTCCTAGAAAAAAAAACATGTAAAAACACCCTTTTTGGGGGAAAAAAGAAGATGGGCCCCCCTGGCGCTCAAGGGGTGGTAGTGAATTTTGTTTTCAATTTTTGAAGGTAAAAAAATTGTGCTCAATCCCCACTGAGCGAAAAATCGACCGGCACGATTTTCAAATTTTCAATTTTCGGAGGCAAATCGGTGAGCAAATTTTTCACCCTCATGTGGATGGATTGCTTGAATTGACATAATACTTGTAGTAAATCCAGTCATAGAGCTTTCAGTTATCCTCCAAATTATTTATAATTCAAATAATATATAATTGGTAAGTGTAGAATAATATATTTCTAAAGATGCATGTTTCTACAAACCAAAGTAGTCGACGAGTTGATTTAAATACATATTCATTTCAAAATAGAAAATTCACAAAGAGAAATATCCTGAATAATTTCTATGGCGAGGTTTTGCATATCCATTGGGTGGATTCAGGTAATATCATAATTTCAGGTCATTGAGGTACCAGTGACACTACAGCGAATTCGACGACGGAAGGATGAGAAGGATCTGTGTGAAATTATGTTTCCAAAAGTAGGGAATCATGTGATCTTATTACAAAATACATACATTCCAATTTATGCACAATCGTCTTCTTTTCATTTTATATTCGCATTCAGGTTAGACGGATAATCCCTTGGAAAAGTACAAGCCTAAAGTGTCCAAGTTATTACTAAAAATAGATAATTTAATTTTGCTTATTATTTTTAATAAAGGGTAATAAAAATGCATGCGAAGTAAGTTCAAACTTGAAACAATTTGTATAAGAGCAGAACAACCGACTGATGATAAAACTTTCGCTTTTATCAGAGAAACGTTGTCATGGAAACTGAATACAGATCAATGAGTCATGGCGGACACTAGTGTGAATGAAAAGCAAAAGCGACCAATCTGAAGAGGGTGAGGGAGGGCAATGGTTGGTGCCATCTCTTCCAGCTCCTCCCTTTCCCCCTTCATTTTCTTGTTTTTTTTCTTTCTATTTGATGGGGGGTTGGGGGGCATGTCCCGCACGGAAACGTCATCGTTTAATGACTGTTCACAAAGTTTTTGAATAGGAACGTCGGACGTTTGAAGGAGTGGGTGAGAGGTATATATCTCGGGGAGCTATCTGCCCGCCTGTGATGCAAATATATTTGAAGTTGTGACACACAGGAACAAATAAACATGGAAAAATTACACTGGAAAATAAAATTTTGAAGAAACATCATTGTCTGTCAATGAACGCTGCTAAACGGAGGTAGAACATGAAACACGTAGCTCAATTTAATCAAACATAAACATTATTTTGCTTTCCTAGAAACTGTCCAGCTTGTATACACATTTCAATTAATGTTGATTTTCTGAAATACAAGATAAATTTGAGTTTGAGTTTATTTATTTATACACAGTTAAAAGCCCGCAATCAGCTGAGAGCTCCTTTCCAC
>CP137666.1:24262233-24396046 GCA_037976565.1 Mesocentrotus franciscanus | reverse complement strand
TTTCCACCAAAGCCATGATTTAGCCTACATTACAGTACATATAAATGGAAAATAACAGTACAAAATTTAACAACACAACTTTACTCATCAACGACTCTATGGTATAATTACGAATGATGCCTATGATTCATTTCATCGTTATTTTTTATTTCAGATATGGCATAAATAAATAAACTGCTTTGTGTTGACTTTGGTAAAGGTCAAGAAAAAGTGTGCGTGGGTATGTGCGTAGGGATGTTGTGTGTGCGTGAGGATGCACGTGAAAAAGCATTAATTTGGGGTATTCTGAGGGGGCTAGGAACAGTGTGCGTATATGTGTGGAAGTATGGTCGGATGGTGTGTGTCGCATGGTGGGGAGGGAGGGGTTAGTAGTGTGTTTGGTTGGATGAGGTCATTTGTTTTATGTTACAATTGATTTATTTTTGTTTTCATCAATCGTACAATCTATGTTATGAAAATGTTTTGAAATCATAAGAAAAACAATTGTATTTTATTTCTAAGATTGGGTTTGGAATCAATAAAAAAAACTATTGAAAATTTTTTTAATAAAGTCATAGGTGCCTATAGCTTTCTTCAACCATGCTTTACCAAATCTATTGGCAAGCGAAAGTCAGTCAGAAAATTTAGACTTAATTAGCTTTAATCTAATTTGTAAGGTCTTCTGAAACTTTTAAAGGAACTCCCAACCTCAAATTATCGTGATAATAGTCCTGGGTTTATATTCATAAAACCTTACTATATATGCCTAGCAGTCAACTTACTATGCACCATGTAGTCTGTGTAATTAGTTTACAACTAGCGTAATATGGGCCCTGATCAACTATAGAAATGCTCAGCCATTGAACGGTTTACTTGTAAAAATCTGTGAAACAGTCATTTAAGCTAGTTACGTTTCTCTGTTTTCAATGGTTGTGACTACGATGGTGAATAGATTTTGAAAGATGCCATATTTGCTTACTTTCCTGTGTGAATGGCTCCGACGTTAAAAGCTTATCCTATTTCGGATTTCGTTCATTACCGTGTCCGGATTAGCCTAATTGATTGTCATAGAATTTGACTTTGCTGCTTCAACTAGGGCTCTTTCGTGCCAAATAACTGAACAAAAGACCCATTAACCTATTATCATTGAGTAGTGGAATTACATTCGCACAATGTTTAAACACATTCCGGATTAAAAGTCCCACTGTGAGACAGGCTTTTCGCTTGCATTCTAAATCAGAGGAACAACTTAGGCCTCACACAAATTAAACTTAATGTGGAAGTAAATATGGGTGCAAGAGAATGTAACCACAGGCACAGTGCACACAGGTCGTCTGTTTTTTTGAAGTAAAGAATACAATTTTGTAGTATCTTGCTGAGTTTGAATGCTTGAGGGGAGAGCTGCCAACCACACGAACCAAAAGAAACCTCCTCCTGATGAACGCCTGGCTGGTCGGAAAGAATTACTGCGTCGTAACTCGCCGCGCTGGCCTCGGTCACGTGACTTATTGATGAATGCCTAAGGCCACTATAGCGCTGTTCGCAGTAGTTTTGAACAGCACACACGTACACACGCACACGAGCTACACACAAATATTGCATTGGACTGTACTGCACACAATGTTCGCTGACACTAGCCGCGACCCAAGCGGCCCCGTTAATGCATCACTTCATCGCTCTGTGTAATGTGCAGCGCGGCGGGCTGTGAATTGATCCCAATGCACGCTTGTATGCTTATTCATCGTACGTGTATAGTATCATATGCACCCATGCGGCATTGCGTGCAGAGAGAATGTGGCTTGTGCATCGACATCGCCCATGGAGGCAGAGGATTCTTGCATGGAAAGCAACACAAATGTGAAGCCGTTGGGACACGAAGAAGTCGTCGAAACAGAGTCAGCCACTCTGTGGACGAAATGCCATTCGAAAAGTACCAAGAGGAAACTCACATTTCATGTTTGTTTCCTGAAGTGCTCGCGCTAATATTTGGTTATTTGGACGTGCGTGATAAGGGTCGGGCTGCCCAAGTGTGCCGTGCATGGAGGGACGCTTCGTATCACCGTTCGGTATGGAGAGGTGTGGAAGCCAAGTTACATTTACGTCGGTCAAACCCCTCTTTGTTTCCCAGCCTTGTGGCGAGGGGGATCAAACGTGTCCAGATACTCAGTCTTCGAAGGAGTTTGAGCCATGTCATGCAGGGAATGCCAAACATACAAAGCCTAAATCTGAGTGGTTGCTACAACCTGACTGATGTGGGACTCTCACATGCCTTCTCCAAAGAGATCCCTACACTGACAGTACTCAACCTAAGTCTATGCAAGCAGATCACTGACACTAGTCTTTGGAGGATAGAACAGTATTTGAAGCAATTGGAGGTGCTTGACCTTGCAGGATGCAGTAACATAACAAATACTGGTCTTCTGGTGATTGCAAGGGGACTTCACAAACTCAAGGGATTGAATTTAAGGAGTTGTCGACATATATCAGATGTTGGTATTGGATATCTTGCTGGAGTTAGTGTCGAGGCAGCAAGAGGAACACGAGATCTTGAACTTCTAGTGCTGCAAGATTGCCAAAAATTGAGTGACACTGCTCTCATGAGTATCGCCAAAGGACTCCATAAGCTTAGAAGTTTGAATTTAAGCTTCTGCTGTGGAATCACAGACACTGGTATGATCAGCCTGTCACGAATGCAAAGTTTGAGAGAACTTAATTTGCGAAGTTGTGACAACATCAGCGACATAGGGCTCGCGCATCTGGCTGAATATGGAGGCCATTTCGCAACGCTTGATGCCAGCTTCTGTGACAAAATAGGTGATGCAGCGCTCTCACACATTTCTCAGGGAATGCCAAATTTGAAGAATGTCAGTCTTAGTTCTTGCCATATCACGGATGAAGGTGTCGGGAGGTTAGTACGCAGTCTTCACAACATGACCACTCTAAACATTGGCCAGTGTGTTCGAGTGACTGATAAGGGACTGGCTCTGATAGCAGAACACCTCAAGGAGTTGAAGTGTATTGATCTCTATGGATGCACAATGATCACGACTGTTGGACTGGAGCGTATCATGCAGCTCCCCTGCTTGACTGTTCTCAACCTAGGACTTTGGCATAAAGGTAGTACTTGCTGTCATGTTCAGCAATCCAGGGAAATGAAAAAGCTGAACAACGAGCGAACGTAATAAATATAGGCCTATGAGTCTTTTTAATGATTCAAAAAGTTCATGAAATATTGCTTTTCAAAACATTATTTTTTACTTGTTATATATTAATGATGAATGTACCTCTACAAATTTACAATGCCTTTGTAAAACATCAAAATTGAACTTCAAAGAGGACGTCCCACCGACCATAATTATTTTAATACAGTTTTTAAAATACATAGCTTAAGAGTTCACTTAGCTTTAACAGCAGAAAAACATGTCTTGGAATCTGGATTATAAGAAAATAGAATTCTAGTGTTGTCTGTATTTAAAATTTTTTAGAGGTCATGGGGTAAATTTTGTAACTGTTCTGACGTCTGAAATGTATTGAAAAATCATGCTTCAAAGTGTTAGAGACAACACTGCGAGGTAAGTTTAAAATCATTAAATTGTGGAGTTGGCTATACAAGACAAGTTATAATACATTAATAAAAATACCATGAAACTTGCCGTTGATCAAAATCAGAACCACAATGTGCATATAATACAAACATTGTTGTGTAGTACATGAGTGAATATACAATTCAATCAAGTCTTCATTGGCTACTTGATTTGTTAGACAATTTATCATAAAATCATGATAATTATGCAGGTATCAACAAACCTGTAACTTTATATTCTTTATTACACTTCAGGGATAACGCAAGATTGAATTGACATATACATCGAAGTCTAGTTCAGTTTTTATCATCCAAAGTACTCATATTTGTTCACCCAGGCAGACGGAGAGTCAAATTTGAATCGTAATGTAGTAATGTCCATGATGCATTTGGAAGTTTTTGCACATACATGTACCTGGTAATCTAAAGCATTCATATGAAACCCTGTGAAATTATGAAAGCGCCTAACCATTGACACAAACAATGAAACTGCTGGTTGGTTGTGCTAGGTTTATGTTTGTGAAGTATTAAATAACACACAGCAATACACTGCAGTCTGTCGTGGCATTGTGAGCAGTCGGATCTGGCGGTCAAAGGTCATCCAGTGTAGCCTTTGACCTCGGTTGTTTTGACAAGCTGAAAAGAACTTGACAAAATATAGCCCGATCTCGCAGCACAGCTCGCTGCTCCACAATACCACTGCATTGCAGGGAACAATCGCTTGCTGAGATCTGCAAAGGAAATGCCCTTGGCTTCGATGGCATGAATTGTTATTTTACTTCTCAGGAAAGCAAAGAGAAACTAGAGAAATAATAAGCATATACATTGTACATGTACCCACAGGAGGCTCGAATATAGGCAGACAACGCACCGGTATAGTTTTAAAAGAAAATCACCTACACCCACACACACTCAGTACTCGTGTAAAACACTCGTTACTAGGCTTATCAGTAGTATCAGGCAAATTATCTAAAAGTTCCTAGTAGAATTTTCGTTATCGTGCATGTGGCAAAGGACTAGTGGCAAATCTAATCGTCAAAAAGGTTATGAGCAGTTCCCGGTATTTTTAGTGGAAGATTTAAAGATATGAGAAGCTTCCTGAAATGGGCTCAGGATGGCAGGATTTAAGAATTTACCTACTAAATGTATTTGAGAATTTATATATACATATAAAGGAGATGTAGAGGGAAACTGCGCTTTTAAATCTTGGGAAGAGCGGAACTGCAGATTCGTTGAGTCTTCGTTATCTAGCGCAGATATTCATTTCCTATGTGTATGTCACGTTAGGTAACGTGCTAAGGGCAAAGGGGATATGACGATTTTGCTCTTTACTCTACTGAGTTTCACTTGAATCTCTGTTTGCTTGGAAGTGTGTTCATACTGCCCAACTGTCTGTTGTATGCTTTCTGTACTAGTAAAACCAACGTTAAGTTTAAAATATAAACTCTTCTTGTCTTGTTAGAAAGTAGGTATGGGCAACTGTTCTTAACAAATCTTATTGGTTTAAAGTTCAATATATCTTTGAATTATGTCTTGTATCGAACCGAAACACATCAGATCTGGGGAAATGAATAAGGGTTGGTTAACTTGGTTGTTAGTTTAAATGCAGATACACAACCCTTCGGTTAACATTTAGGCAACGTAAATGATTTACTATGAATATTCAATATTTATTAACTTGTACGGGAGAGAAGGAATTCCCGATTCCGTTAATACTAAAAGCAACATAGAATAAGTACATGTCCTTTATTGTCCTCATATTCAAAAAATATATATCCTGTAAAATATCATGTGAAATGAAGACTTGTGAACCTTTTTATGGAGGGAGAAAGGGGGTAGGGAGTGCGCTCGGTTACATGAAAATTATGGTCACCGAGCAAACATTTTGACAATCTTCCAAGGTTTAGTTTATCCTGTTGTTCAAACTAAGCTCAAATGTCAGCAGGAAAAGGAAAAGGCAAGGATGATGGCAAAGATCTTTTAAGCATCATTCATTGTTCGATGTTGATATTGATAATTCTGTAATCATTTATCTTGTTAACTACGTCATGAATCATGTTTGATATATGGAAACTGATTTCATTGTCTGATGACTAAGGTACACCGTGATGTCTCTGATAAAGAGATAGAGAATTCGAAATATTATTGCGTCGAGGTGCAAGATCAGGTTGGTCAAATTTTGTTCTCAAATTGTGATAACATTTACAATTTTACATACATACATTTCAAGAGTACACTGTTGATGCACATCGTGATTAATGATACTACATGTATTTCTTAAAGTTTCATATAGAGGAGAAATTGTAATGACCTGTCGTAACGTGTTCTTTTTGTGGCCAATAGGAAGTAACAAATCTAATTAATGCACTGCAGGCTCTAATGAGAACAATACGAGTTGCAGGTAACGAGGAATGGTCAAATATTTCTCCGATTTCTCGTACATGTATTTTGTAATGTAAAACTTACATTGTATTTTGTACAAATGCATGTCGTTCATACATTAATAACAATTATCGATTCCTTTTTCATTCCAGAAGCCTTTTGCTCTTCACTAACACTTTGTCCATGTTAATACTATGAACATTTTAAAGATGATTTTGGCTTCTTAAAAGCAGCCACATAAATAAATTATATATGTCTGGGTATGTGAAAGTACGTAAATTTTATAAAATTATCAGCACAATGGATGATTTTAGATTTCTAGATTTACTACCTCATTTAATATACTTTTGAATGTATGATTACATGTTCTTTTGATTGCTAATGAACATTTAACAAATGGATGGACATTTATTACATTTATGAGGATGAGTTATAATGAGATGAGTATAATTATTGCACTTTATAATAATTAAACCATCATGTACAATGTATGAGCATATCACCACATGACTTCCAAAGGAGTGAAAGGACTAAACGTATTAATGATTTAATATTGTTCCCCATTTATAATTGTACTTTGTATATGAGTTATACATTTAATACTCGTAAGTACACTGTAATACTTTGGGTTACGGAATGTACACATACTACATGTATGTATCTTCAATTTTCACATTTTAAAAAGTTATCTTATACATACTATGATGACAGGATAGATTTGCCATGCTTTGTTAGATCTGAGGGTGATAAGATGACATTTCGATTTCTTATTCTTATGATACCATTGCATTATAATCCAATATGCTCGACCATGTTGGTGTTAAAGTCTTGTCATATTTTATACAATTATTATATGCGACAAAAAGTCACGAAGTTGATATACGCATTTTACAAAAGTGGTGAACTTTGTCGTAGCCTTATACGTCAAATCAATTGACATTCTAAAAATGATGTTTTTATCTTTTGTCAGATGTATGTAGCTTCAATGATTATACTGGGAATATAATATTCAATATATATATTAAAATAATGCAAACTTAAAAACATTGAATATATTGATTTACGGTTTCATTTGTTTATTTGTAATATAAGCACATTCCCCCATAAAAGTGAACAGAAGACTCACCAATATAATGTACGAGTACAACTTTTTAAAGGGGTCTTGTAAATTATGTTGATGAATGATAAACATGCTGTATGTTTATTCATCTCACTGTATGAATACATTTTGTTATGATTGAAAATGAACTTTAAGTTTTCACCTTCTAAACCTTGCGGTTCATATATATTTTTAATCAATTACATGTACAAAGATAGCAATTTTCGTCATGTACACTTGTACAGCATGAAAATTCACACTCGCGCGCATACTTTTTTTTTTACTTAAACTTTCTGTATAATTCAAATCATACACAGTTACACACCCACAGTCCCACACCTATCTCCACACATAAACATGTATAAATATGATGAAATGGATGATATCAAACAAAATATAGTGGGAAACAAAAATATATAGTATTTTCCTGAAAACATGTTGTATTGTATAAAAATAACTTGAATTAAATAAAGAACAAAAAACATACATACAATAAAAGTAAAGCAAAAATTATTTCGACTGACCGAAAAGAAAACTATGATTATTTTTGCAGTCCTTATTTCTAGAGTACTACAAAACAACACTCGATCATCTATTACTTGATATTCTTGTTCCCTGGAATAGTCAAGTATTTGTCGTATAAGAACTAAATTGACATTAATGCATGACAAATATAATAACTTGAATTAAATAAAGAACAAAAACATACATGTATAATAAAAGTAAAGCAAAAATTATTTCGACTGACCGAAAAGAAAACTATGATTATTTTTGCAGTCCTTATTTCTAGAGTACTACAAAACAACACTCGATCATCTATTACTTGATATTCTTGTTCCCTGGAATAGTCAAGTATTTGTCTCTTTAAGTGTCCACTATAACTCCTGGGAATGTGCGAAGTGTTTATCTCTTGATTTTTTAGCTCTTGTTTTCAATGTACATTCAATTTTCTCAAATTTTGCTTCTCTCTTTATTTTTCTTTCTTTTCCATACATCGGAACGATTTTTGTCCTTATTATTCCCTCTATTCACTCTTACAATTCTTCCATACTTTTCCTTTTCTACCCTTCCCTACATCTGTTTACAATGGCTCTCTCAAGAAGACACAATTATGAAAGAAGATGAAAGAGATTGTTGATGGCACGAATTTTACTCTATATATTTTCATCGAACAAAAAATCGAAAACCCCAACTGTATAACAACATGTATACATGTATTCATAATGTTGATGATACTACTAATGATAATAATAACCATCGTCGTCATCATCGTCATCAACAATATCATCAACAACATCATCATTACGTTAACACGATCGCAAAGACTTTTGACAAATCAGATTAAGACAATAATCAACCAAAGACAATTTCAACAGTTGTTCGTGACCCTTTTAAATGTTCAAAGAGTATAATGAACTATTATACAATCCGAACACGATTTCTAAAAGAGAATAGAATAGAGCATTGCAATTGCTGAAGTTGATTTCTTGAAAGTCCTTGCGGTCGTGATAAATGGTCGTATTTAACGAGGATAGCCTGCCTCATCAGTACCAATACTGCATCATGAGGATTTTTACTGGATTAACCCCAAGGGGGAGGGGATGTTCACACAATCGCAGGAAAACCATTATAGATTTAACGCTATTAACAATTTATGAGCCCAATCTATAATGATGAATACTAATAAATGCTAATGAGTTCGTTAATCACTGTACAATCTATCCGAGCCCGGGTTAGACATTGTTTATCTTTCATACAAAACCATAAGTTGAGTACGAAAAAGTGCACTCGTGCTCAAAGAAAGGGGATACAATATTTATGTTGATAATGAATGGACATTCTTTAAAAAAAAAAGTTGAATGAATATTTTTTTTCTTTTTAACCTTTTAGGGAACTTATTTCACGTATCTACAACGTTCACAATAACATATATACATGTGCAATTAAAACATTATCTTTTTAATGAATATGGCTCTCCTCGATCCTTGTCTTTCGATTTAAAAGCCGATTAAAATATAAGAATAATTTGATTGACGTCATAATCGATTTGAGGTGAATCACAAGTTCATAACACTAACTTGAGCTCCCACACAGGTAAACGCACACCCAACCAGAACAACTGCCCGTCGCTTTCGCGTTCCATAGACCGGTGTAATAACATATTCAAATTGTATGCATACTTTTTTTAAACAAAGGTTGTTCTTGACAACTTGATAGCTTGTCCGACATAGCAACAAATAATGTTTGCAGACTGGATTCCCAGTATTGTAGTTCATTAATTGATAACACGGAATACCTCGTCACTAGGTCCCAAGGAAAGAAACATCCATGAATTTGAATGTTAATAAACCGGTCTATTTATCACGGCAAAATTGAGAACAGCAACGGCTCGTTCAGTGGTTCAGATATGACGCGGTAAACCGCAGCGGTTTTTTTTTTAAAGTGTAAATAAATGGCAACTGCGCACAAGATCTTACGCGTATTCACTGAGCTCTGTGTTATAAGATACAGACATTTTGAATCGTATTACACTTTATGTCATCATTGTAAAAAAACCGCGGTAACCGGTGTGTATCTGGACAATGCTTAACTTAGAATGTAGTTATCAGTATTTGTTTAAACGAGGAATTATAGAATAAGTAAAAAAATCTTTGGACAGTACTTGAAAAATATTGCACGTTCATCAGTTTAAAAAACAAATCTTCGCGTTATTGGCTAAATTAATGAATCACACGTGACTCCGTGCATTTAACCAACCAATAGGATTATTTTGTTGAAGCCCTGATTACCATAAAATTGCAAAAGAACTTTGGATCATCTATTGCTTGACATTTTTGTTCCCTGGTAAATTTAGGTAGCCTTTAGTTCCTTTTTTAATTTCTTTTTTTTCTTTTCCCCATGCTCCCTAAAAGTATTTTGTCCTTATTTTATATAAGTTCACTTTTCATCCATCTCTCTTCACATTTCAATTCATCCGGACCTATGTTTTCTCTTCTAATCTAATAATGTCTGCCTCACTAGTTTCTTCTCACCACACATCATGAACAGCTTTCAGATTCAGATTAAAGTACTTACAGTTTTCAAATGATAGTGCATATCACAATTAGCATAAGAAAAACATATTTCTTCCATGATGTTTCGTGTAAATCTCAAAAATAATAACGTTGTTGTTTGTTGTTCTTATTTCCGTTTTAATAAAATCAGATAAAATACATACAAAGTAATCATACAGAGAAAAAGGAAAAAATACGGCTGGTAGCCCATTTTCAGCTGCAATTATATAGTTGCTGCTGATCTTCCATGAACACCAATAACATGATTGTAATAACTTGTATTATATTTGATGATTTGTAAATAGTAGGCCGTGTCTAAAAGCTTAGCTTGTATCTCACATGCCCCAAACTAAGTTAAAATAATCTATAATTGAGCCATTGAACAAAATCATTTGACAAAATATCATTACGAACAAAGAAGATGTCGACAAGAAAAAGATGGGATAGGGTAGGGGGACAGTTATCTCCACCCCAAAACAAAAGTAAGTGAGAACGGTTAAACAGTTCTTCTTTTTTTTAGTTTAAAGAAATGGTCAGTCGTTTTTTAGAACGCTTCGTGACACAAATTAAACCTCATGCCTTGTAATTGTATATACATGTATAATTGAAACTCCACATAAATCATAGTTCTCCAGATATTTCATGATGAAAGGCTAAAGTGTACCCTCTTGGATATCACAATAATTATTCAGTGTTTGTCAAAATGTTTGCACGTATATCTTATTGCAGTTCACTTGTGTAACCTCAAAATAAAGAGGGAAATTTTATGTTTTTTGAAAATATTTAAAACGAAAGAAGCAGAGAGAGAACAAAAAAGGCAATCAATTATTTGTTCCTAAGATTTGACTCTACTAGATTTTCTCTCTTGATTTTAATGTCATATAAATCAATGGGAGGTAAATCCCAATCGCAAACGAGCACTATAATTATCAGGACAACATGACCGCATCAATGTATTGAGAAATAGCCCCCTCCCATTTTTTAATTTTTTTTTAATGATAATAAATTTTTGCTTGTCAGCAAATTTTAGGAAAACTGTGTCACCTCTTTTAAAAATCCAATATCTGTCCTTGCTTTAGTTCACCCTGACTTACAGTTTACCGTTTGACATTATCCAAAATAAAGATGAAAACAGGCATTTACTGTCAGCTCTCTCCGTCATGGCCATTTTCCCGAAATACTTGAAAAAGAAGTATTTTGAGTGTTTGTGATCGGCTGACTTGGATTCTCACTCACCTGTCTCTCCCACACCGTCACGTTAAGAGCGAGGGTGAAAACACGTGTTCTCATGACACAAAATTTAGCTCAAGACAAATCTCTCGATAGGTTTTTAAGAATCGAGAACAAGGATCGAAAACATTTTCTCCCACATCATCTGACCAACACTGGAAATGGGGATGGTGATGGTGAGAGTTCAAAAACATTGAAACAAGTCAGCAGATATCGTGCCACAAAAATAATAAGCAATCTTTTATCGGGTCTAATGGGTATTTACCCCGTAAACAACTTCTTCTACAGCTGCTGCTGCTGCTGCTACTACTACTACTACTACATATATAGGCCTACAACTACAGTTGCTGCTACTACTACTACTACTAGTACGTGCTGCTGATGCTGTTGCTGATGCTGCTGCTTCTAGTACATGTACTTCAAACAATGATAATGAAAGAGTCCATACATTAGCGGAACATTTTCTTTTCCCTCGATCGCAGATTGTATAGCCCTTCATATTTTCCTCCATTTTAAAACGATAAAGTCTCTCTGTTAAATTGACCAGTCACTAAACATTGAAAATATTGGCTTGAATTTGTTTTTAATGTCTTCAGTTACATGTACATGTATTACGTTACACCAGATAAAACGATTCAAGAAATATTCTTAATATATGGTTTTAAAAAGTAGACCGTTTTGGTGTTTCTCAAGTATTCTTGACATTAAAAGCGATAACAAAATGATTTATAGCTTATTAGTTACATATTTACTTTGTAATAACTAATTTGATATTGAAAGACATAATAAAAAGACGAGTATCGTTCTTCAAGGATCATGAGATATGGGTGACCATGAATATAAAAATGCCCCTTTTCTTGAAAAGGGTCATCTTCACGTCAGTGTGCCCCTCCTCACTTTCAAAAGCTGCTTTGCCGCCCCTAGTCTCAAACATGCTTTAGTAAGAAGAGATGGCTCACTACCATTAGACATGATTATGTCCTCGGTGACAATGGTTCCTCTGTCAAACACAAGCAGAATTATTTGTGTTAAAGATTAAATCTATATGACAATTTGGGCGTATTTCCCCTAAGTGCGTTTGTAAAACGATGTCATATTAGACAACAACAAAAAATTAGACAATTTTTCTCTCAGCACTCTAATCAACAGTCCGTTTGCTTAAAACTTCAAACATTCATTCTTTTTCGAAGCAAATTTGGTTTAATTTCTGCACAATTTAATCATTTTCACTTTTTATTCAAACTCTTGAACTATACCTTTAATGTTTCAAGTGCAAAAATAGCATCGAAAATGATAACCCTTCGAAAAAACACGTCATAATCAAGAACACGTGCAATGCCATGATACTTCGATCCAAGTTAGTAGATCAAGAACAGCTTAAGGGTTACCTTTCATTCATTACAAGGGCTATGCAGGACGGGAATTAGAGCAATTTCATTCACGATATCTAAACAATAAGAAACTCACTCAATAATATTGGCGATGGGTAAATCTGAATCTCAGTCATCATAATGACGAAATGTATCGTAACAAGGCGACGTCATACTCAATACACGTGCAATGCCACGGTTTCTCTACTAAATGACGGAGATGAAAAGCTTAGTGCATTACCTTTGATTCAGAACAAGGTTGTGTAGGTGTCTTGAATGGAGTAGTACTGCTCATAAACTAAATATTTACTTATTTATGATAAAGACCTGTTAACATTGTCCAAAAAGAAACATTTAACTAAAGAAAATTAAATCCTTGTTCACTTGCGGAAAACAGAGTTATAACGAAATGATAAAAGGTCGGCAGCATGACTTGTTTTATGAAAATCATCATTACTTCTAATGCTTTTCCTCTTACATTATTATTTTAACAAAAAGTAAGAAGTCATGTTTTTGATAATACATGTACATGTATAACAATTACATTCATTAAAGTCATTCCAGCACCATCTCTGCGATAACCTACATTACATTTTTTTGTATTTAAATCGAAAGAAAATTAAAATGCTGATAATGGGGACAAAACACATTATTTCGTTATTTTGGCAACTAATACGGAAGAAATGAACCCTACATTACGCATTATTTTTCTATTGCCCATATTTCCCTTGTAAAATCCATGTGTTGTCACCTTATTATCTATACTTAGGTAATTGATATTATCACAGTATGATGTTGAGGGTTGTCTTAGCCGTTAATCTCGTAATTATTGAGTTACAAATATCTGTTTAAAATACAATCCAACGTGGAGGCAATGCTTGATTACTTGAACAGTAAACTTATCCCGAAAACAAGCGAAATTGTCTTTAAGTATCTTATTCTACTTTTTGTTTTTGTGATTATTCTGGCCATTCTTGTCAATATGCATTTTAGAAAACAAAAACAAAAAGCATTTTAAGACAGAATCATGCACTGTTAAACCAATTTAATTTCACTTGAAAATATAGAAAAATTCCTTATCCTTAAAAGCAAGGGTAGTAAAGGACAAACATGACATACCTGTAATTTCTTCGAGGCACCCTTTGACAAAAAAATATATCAACTGAAATAGATCGTGGAGATTGTTTTTTTTTTCTTCATACGTGGCTTATACCTAAAATATCAATATCTATAACAACACAATACGTGCTATGTGTTTGTCCTTTGACAGTGACCATTTTGTTTCCGTAGTAATAATTATTGAGCGTATCATTAATTGCAAAGAGATTCGATCATACGCACTTCATCTCATGAAGTTGAGCTCCCGCCCCCCAACATATTGTATCCCACATATCCATTTTGTTTTCTTTTACAAAATGATAATTGAAGCTGAATGAATAATCTTGATTCATGAAAGAACAACCGTAACCAACAAAACATTAGCATATCAACCTTGCATGATATGGGTTGTTTAGAGAAAAATGACAACAATAACAAAATTCCAGCAGAAATATTCCCTTCAAAAAAGTGGAGTGTGTGTTTTTGAGACTGTTGTAAAAGAGAGAAACTGCTCTTGCCAGCCTCCTGAACAGTTGTGTTTGGTAAGTTAACAAGTTGCCTACCATATGGTTTCTATAGTAAGCAGAACGTTCAATCTAACCCCTTGTTTGCTGTTCGGAACATATGCATCCATAATGCCTGTCGGCGGATATTGAATTAATACAGAATTGAGGCAAAAATCGGGTGAAAACGATCAACAGTACTCTTCTTCAGAAAAAGAGGAAAATGCCTAAATGGCTTATTGTCGGGAAATTTAAAATCGATTTAGTGCAACGTCAACGCACTTTTCTCCTCATCAGCTGGTCGCTTTACAGAGCTTACTTATAAAGCAGCTTTGGGAACAATAAATGTTTTTGTCTCGTAGATATAACAAACACTGCAGATGAAATATAATTAAAAACAAAACAAACACAAAAAATGAGTGCTCCTTTAGATATTATCTCGACAAATACCTGTTTTCTATCTTCTTGTTCCACGCAAAGATCAATTGATTGCATTTCGTTGTAACTTTCGGTAATTATACATGGTGGTAATGGTTTTATTGAAAATTCATTTGCAGCCATGCAGAAAGACTGAATTGCAGAATTTTGTACGTTGCTCAAAAACATAAATAATTATAAAAACATAAATAAACTGCCGTAAAATTATTCAGCGAATCGTATTAAGAGATAAAACTGTTATAAAACTTATCACAAAAATGGAATTTGCCATTAAAATAATAAGAGCACGCTTACTGAACCAAAATATTCAGGAGGCAGAAAATTGATTAAAAGGTGCACAATGAGACAACGATGATGATTAATACCATGCCACTCACTGAAGAGAACAAATAGTTAAGTGCGTCTTAATATTAGGAGCTAAATTCTCGAAAGAGAAACCGTCCACGTTGGTAAATGAATAAACAGTACTTACCACGAAGTTCCTTCCCTCGACACTTGTTCTTTAAAACTTTAACTACGGGTAAATTAGATTTACTTATTCGACGACCCTTCACCGGGTTCATATATTTAAGAGTTAGACCATGAACTTTGTGTTAGGTCCATGGATAGACCCACGCAGTGCATAATGAAGGTGGTTGTTTGGAATTTTGGAATCTACTTAAAACGATTCAACAGGGCTCCAAAAGCGATACACAAGCAAAGATTGGAGGGAAGGCTCGATCTGACTGCTTTCTTGACTCCCTGTCATCATCAAGTCAATCATTTTGACATGATTATCATTTTGCAATATAGCTAAGTGGTCAGAGCAGTGGCATTGGAACCGAGAAATCCTTGGTTCGAAACCACTCCAGCGAGGTTCTGTGGCATTGTACTGAATTGCCTCATCCATCGCATGGAATGTTTACAGTCATAAGTCCCCTGTCTTTTGTAACCTCATATCCCCCTCCCCCTTTCTTTCTCTTTCTCTCTTTCTCTCTTTGCCTTTTGTATACTTCATAACACTCTCTCTTGCCTTCACATCTCTTTTTAGCCCCCCTTCTCTCTCTCTCTCTCTCTCTCTCCTCAACCTCTTTTTTCTCAATTTCTATCTCCATTATGTATAATTTCACACACACACACACACACTCTCTCTCTCTCTCTCTCTCTCTCTCATTGTATAATCTCTATGTTCATCTATGAAATCTAAATGCTCTAGTTTACGAGTGACAATGCCAACTAACTCCTGGCTACGCCACGGAGCGGAATACAAGTCGATGGGCCATGCAAGTACACTCCGCAGATCCTCAAATAAACTTGATTCCAACGGGAATAAAAAGAAGGTTTGTTGAGCCATTAGGCATCGGGATGCCACTGGCATGGCGCCGCTTGACCCCATTTACATCTTAAAGATCTAGATCCTTATTACATCCGTCATTTTGGAGACAACTGGATTACGGTCACGTAGGAGGATGAGATTATCTCCCATGTCGACACAATAAGATACATGTCCTAGTTCTATCATGACCGTGAACATCGCATCTCATTACAGGTCGATTTACAATTTTCTTTGGGGGATTGAGGACGCTCTTTATACCTTGCAGTGTATATTTCACGAATGTCTTATTGTATTACCAGCATAATTATTAATATGTTTAAAAGAGCTTCAAAGTCGAATTAGTCACATTGATAAGTATAACGCACGTGCATTCTAGAACTACAACTCATAAAATAGTTTATGCAGGTTTGCTTTAATTTTTTTTTTCAATTAGGTTTGCTTGAAGTTACGATTGTATGCTTGACTGTGAGAAACCCCATAGCATGAAGTGGATAATTATTTGATGATTATGGAAAACATAAAGCACATTATTCTTATGAATATTTATTTTATCCATCCTACTTTGATTGCATGGCACTTATATTATTTTTTCCTCCCTAAACTAATTTATTCGTTGTTTGCCATTAATATAATAATGTTTTTAAAATCCTAATTTGTTTCTAGTTTCAGTTTTGATAATGTGCATTATTCTATTTATACTATTCTAGAAACCATGCCATAAGCGGATGTAATATTCCCGAACCCTGCTTCATTCACACTATGCTATAAATCTATTAATTTGATTAGTAATGAGAATACTGAAAATGGCAGCCCGAGAGCTGAATTACTTTCAGTTTACCATGAAAGCACATGAAATACATATAGCAATGTTAAAACATTTATTACATCAACCTTACGAGATTTCTTTCAAAGATAAAATAAATAAGATATGATAATACTAAGTATGACCAACACTATTCTAAATGTAAACACATATAGCTGTAACATAATCGTCTTTATCCATAATCTACGGGCCTAAGTTGCCAATTTAATGTTCAGGTGTGAACGACTGCACGTCGCAATGCTTGTACTTGCACTCGCCGCATGATGTATATTTAGGCAGTTGAGCAAACGAACGAGAGTGAAAGTACACGGTAAGGGAAGTAAGAGACATTGTGTAATGTTTGACTCTTGTCTCATTTTTTAAAAGGTTAAGGCAAACAATTCTAAGCAACACACACATGGAATCTTAATCTTTGAAGTCGTCGGAAAGGGGGAAGCTATATAATGTTGAGGGAAAGAAGGAGTTTGAGCGGATCTTTTGAAGTGGAGTTGGTTAACCAGTATAAAGAGTAGATGAAGATAATTATACTTGATAGGAGAAGGAATGGCAGAAATTCTGCCTTGAACTATTTGAATTTTTATTGTAGTTATATAACACAAATTGAGAGTAGTAAATATATATATATATATTTATATTACAGAAATGTCAAATCAAAGTGTAATCATACTCTATTTCAAAATAAGATTGAAAAAAAGAAGGAGACTACTTTTAACGCATCTTACTGCGAATTTCCGTTAGGTGTTTGTACATTGGGCCTTTTTATAAATGCAGTATCCATACCAATTAAGAAAAAACATTTCCTTCGTGACAACATATTAAATGCGTGTTTTTATAGTAATATGTGCAGAAAATTTTACATCCCTATCCTTTAACAAAATTGGTCAAACATAGTTCACTATGCATGATTATGTGAATAAAAAAATGATAAATCTGTCACTCAAGTCCAATGTGTCATCTGCAGCGAAATCCGGCGCCAAATCTAGCACATGCTTACAAAATGGCGCCTTTCTTAAGCAATGTGCATCGAGTAACATGTGTCAGGTGTGCATACAAACCCTTCGCTGAGTCAAACAAATATGAAACTGTAGGACAACACACATACGTCGACTCACAAGGAGGAAATAAGCAGCGTTTAGAAACCTTTTAGGATCTGTTCACATGCACTTTCACATCATCTCCGAGTGGTAAAGGGTGGTAAGTGCACACATCCTGCACCGTTGTATACGCCATGCACGGAGGATGCGATAACCCCTTGCTTTCTGGTGTATAGCATTTCAAGATCGAAAAGGAGCGGGAATGGGAACAACCCTGTTTTATAACTTTAAACTCGGACAGGATCTCAGTGGAGATTTTCCTCTAGCTTGTCCAAACAATCCCACCACTTTAACCCCTTCCTCGTTCATATACCACATTTCCCCCTTTAATCTAGATTATGCGTCAGTTGCTCAGCTCTGCCAATATTCTCTCTTGAATTTTAAGACTGTCCCAAATGGAGGCAAGATTTTACAGAGTTTCGTACACGTACAAAGTCAGAAGACTGTCTATCATGCCAATTCTAGACTTAAAAGTTGAGTTATGGAAACGGTGAAAATACCCTTTATAGAATACTCTAAGACTACAACATGACAGTAAACGTCGAATATCAACATGACTAGTTCCTCTGATTTTTACTTAATATCTAAATAACAAGAAATTTAAAATTCAAACGGACTAAAGGCGATTTTACTTCTAAAATGAATGAACAATATATCTCGCAACCATTATTGTTTATTTATTTCTGTACCTCTTGTAAACTGTTGATCCCATGAAATTATGAAAAAATAACAAAGTATAATTCTATTCGAATGGAAGATCAACATAACAACATCGACATGAATACTGTAACAATCAATGTCTTTTAAAAGCCAGACGGGTCACCGTCTCACTTTCTAACTTAACCCGTATATTCATTGGCATCGTAATATTTTTCCATAGAGAATTGACTGTGCATTTCATTTGTCTTTGAATTAGACATACCCATATATTTCCTGAAAATGTTATTAAGGGCTGCAAACAAAAAATCAGTCTATATGTAGTAAATGTATAGCGCTCACCGATTTATACGAATGAGCCATTATGAGCACAGAATTTCTCGTATATATATAATTTACATTATACACAAATGTTATCATTGTCGTTGAAAAATCATCGAAATGAGACTAGCAGCCTTATAAAATTCGATATGCTAAAATGAATATCTCAGTCACACCAACCAGACAGACACGAGACCAACAAAAGACCGAACAGAATTGACATTACCCCCAAATGATCGAAAATCGGTCGGTGTGGAGTCGATTTGGTGGTGTGAGTTTTAGGTGTGACATAATAGCATCGTCATGACCTGTTCACAACTTAACATTTATTCACTTATCCATTTACTTCAGTTTCAGCTAAATCATTTCCTAAGGGATAGGTAAAGTCTATGCTATTGTACTTGATCATTGTCTTATTGATATGAAACCAAGACAATCTGGTTGTGAAAACACAGACAGCGTGCAGGTGTAAAGTATTACAGTCAGACCAACGCGGGAGTTATACTGGTTCCTGCTACAGATGTTATATGGCATCAATAAGAAAACATAAATATCAGACGATGACGACTGTGTATTGACAACACGTGGTATCATGAGTTTAGCAAATGAAGCGATACCGAGATTCATGTATTAATCAACTTCGAATGGTGCACAATACATGTTCGTTTCGTTTTGTTGTTTCTTTCTTGTATAACAGAGCCTCTCATGGCAATATAATATAGAGAGAGAGGGGGAGAGGGTTAAGGAGAGAGGGAGAGAGAAAGAGAAAGAGCGAATGGGAGGAGGGGAGGCGGAGAGGGAGGGAGAGAGAGAGAGAGAGAGAGGGAGGGGGCGGCTCTGATCATTGCACGTGAGTTGTTTCTTCGTTTTGTTTTCAATTTCTGATCACTTAATTGCGAAAAAAAATAGATCCAAAGCTGAATGAAAACAAAAATCATTGTTCTGACTGGACAGGATATTAGTGCCATGTTTGTTTGAGTCACAAACATAACATTTACAGGGGAAAACAATCATCTTGTGTGGTAGAGATATAAGTTACTCATTTTGCTCTTAACCGTGAACTTACATTGAAAGCCAGATCACTTTCGTAAAGCCCTTCAAACATGTTAAATAAGATTTTTAGGTAAAGATGATCAAATGAAGATTCAGAAGATGCAAAGAAATAGACTCAGCTCAAAATGACTTCCTTTTTAAAGCGGAGGTGTATTATACTAATAAACAAGAAAGAAGCGAAGAACAATCTATAAATCATGGCGGACATGATATACACTAGACTTTAATTCTCCTACATATTTGTAAAGTCTTTCTTCCTTGCATAAAATTCAGGGTAGAAATTAATGATCATTGGTTTATAATTATATATATCACTGCAAACACTAGTTTCAAGCCCAAAAGCAATTATTATAAACTAACGGTACAGGATCTGAAGAGCTACCAGCCAGCAAAGTGGCACATACACATAAAGAAACTATTATTATAAACTAAGTAATAAGAGAGTTGCTTTCCCTGGTGTCGACAACGATCCAGTTGCTTAAGCAGTAGCCACCAATACCCATTTGCTACAATCTGCAACCAACTACCACTTCTTGATTATAAACTTACTCCCAGTATATCACCTGCAGATTCTCCTCTCTTGGAGAAATTGTTAAAGTAGACATTGATTAAAATAGACATTGCATGTCAAATGAACGCTCATGATCTAAAGAAAGTGAAATGTGTCATATCTTTTCCCTAAAAATACATATGTGACCATAATCACACATTTAAAATTGAATATTGGCACCCCCCAAAAAAATATAAAAATATAAAAAAAAAATATAAAAAAACGAAACCGAAATCATACAAACTGGGCGCTTCGATGATCACACAACGCCGTATATGATCAACATAGTACGCTAGACGATCGATAGCAGCCATATTATTATCATCAATTTTAATGATTTATTATCCATCAATAAATTAAAGATACTATGTCCCTTTTGCAGGCCAAAAAAATGAAAAGGTTAAATTCCAACGGCATTTGAAAGACAATACTAATTTAGAACTTCCTTTAAAAAAGGGGGGCTTGAAAATGTCTTTAAGTGGGAAAATAATGACTATTAGTTGTCAAATCGACTTAGGAGCTATAGAGCCAGTAAGTAATAGTCTGATTTTTCAGACGATTGTACCGAATGGTCGTACGTTTTATGCTGCGCAAAGATTCAATCAGTTTAATTTTGGCCATAACAAGAAGTGGGTTATTGATGTAGACAAATGCTCATGTAACCTTTACATCTCATTTTATGTATGTTATTACCAAAGATGAAAAAAGGCCAGTCAGTCACTCAATAGTGTCTGACAGTGAAGTCTAGCAAGTAAACGGGTTTCCTTGCATAATTTGAATATTAGGACACTGCTAACGTTTAAATTTCACAGATAGGACATACATGACAAATTCATAATTCCTGCAAAGTTCTACAGAATTTGATGTTGGCTGCAAAAGGGACATAGTATCTTTAATGAATGAAATTACGCCAGACAATAACTTGGATCTGCGGTATTCATCGTCTGAATCCAGTGACGATTATATTGATGGTATCGATGGGCGAGTTTTCAAATTATTGTAATTTCTGAATTAAAAATATGTGTTTACATGTCGACTATGTTTGATCGTGAGTGGGTAGATTCCACCGACGCAAATTACGAACTTGCTTACCAGACTAGACGGCAGAGATCGCAGTCGGAAGCCGGTGGAGAAGACGAGTGTTATGAGTAATTTCCATCGAAAAAAGGCTAAAATAGGTAATATTCACAACAAAGAATGTTGTGAAATTTGTGTCAAGAAGCCTCCGCTGACCAATATACGAAACAAACACTGAGCGATGTTTCAATTTGATTTGATTGGTCAGTGTGATTTGAGCACGAATGTTGACTGGCAATAGCGTTATATTATAGCTATATTACTTACATATTGTGTTAATTTTTAATGATTTCTTTCATCTGTATAATTTCTTTCGTCAGTTTTATGTATACAAGCAATATTTTCCTTTCTTCATTTTTAGTTTATCTTTATCTACTTCAAATAACATATATGGAAAATAATCAAAATATGCAACAAACTATACAGCAAAAGCCATAGATTCCATGTAGTGGTTACGAGCTTTTGTTTATGTTTTGGGGACATGCTACAATCGCCTACGTCACATTATTTTGGGCGTTTTATTGGTTTAGGTGGGCGAAAAAAATGAGTGATTTTGTCCAAATTCCTGAGGTCATAAGCTTTCCATTCATGTACAGTTATAGTTTATTAGAATGGCTGCTTCAAACGTAATGCTAACCCCACACTGCAATCTTCAGTTGATCGTGTCTCAATATGTATACTTTAACAATTTCTCCAAGAGAGGAGAATCTGCAGGTGATATACTGGGAGTAAGTTTATATCAAGAAGTGGTAGTTGGTTGCATATTGTAGCAAATGGGTATTGGTGGCTACTGCTTAAGCAACTGGATTGTTGTCGACACCAGGGAGAGCAACTCTCTTATTACTTAGTTTATAATAATAGTTTCTTTATGTGTATGTGCCACTTTGCTGGCTGGTAGCTCTTCAGATCCTGTACCGTTAGTTTGTAATAATTGCTTTTGGGCTTGAAACAAGTGTTTGCAGTGATATTAATATTTTATAAACCAATCATCATTAATTTCTACCCTGAATTTTATGCAGGGAAGAAAGACTTTACAAATATGTAGGAGAATTAAAGTCTAGTGTATATCATGTCCGCCATGATTTATAGATTGTTCTTCGCTTCTTTCTTGTTTATTAGTATATTACACCTCCGCTTTAAAAAGGACTTTCTGTTTATCTTTCTGTTGGAAATGAAATAAATACGAATTGAATTGAATTGAATTGAATATAATGGTGTAAAGATAATGATGTGCTCTCCAAACCATCGAAATGTAATCTCATGACTATACCCTTCTTAAGAAACTCAAATCCCCGTACCGATTATCATCTGAATTCATCCCAACTCAATGTTGTCCTAAGTCTCAAACTACTTGGAGTCACAATATAAAAAGATTTAAAGTGGAATTTACATATCTCAGATATTGTAACGAAGGTATTTAAAAGACTGTACACAATGCATCCTAAGGAAATCAAAGGCAAGCCTGACGACGGATACAGTAACGGTTTACAGCACTTACAAAGACCCATCCTTGAATATATTTTATGCTTCCCCCGTTTGGCACACTTCAATTACCCGTAATAAGACCAATAAATTAGAATTCGTTAAAAAACGGGCACTCAAAATAATTGTAGGATACGATGCTGATTATACCAGTGCCCTTGCCATGACTTATCTTCCTACCCTTTCTTCTAGAATGGATTCACTTTTGGATAAAAGCCCATGAACTCAGATCACCACAAACACCTTCTTCCCCTTCCTAAGTACATGTATGTTTCAAGCACAAGACAATATTGCGTGACATGTCCGGCTTTCCTACAAGTAAATACAACACTGAAAGATATAGTATATCTACTATCCCTCATCTCGCCACAATCTTGAAATAACCCCCCCCCCCATGCTTTCTTAGCATATTATTTGAAGACATGATGAAATCAATTATGTAACCATACATGCCTGGATTGTATAATGTATAATCACGTTTCGGTGTCTATTTTTCATATTTGTTGTATATATGTAACTTTTTGCATGCATTTTCTCCCCTTTCCCCGGCCTCCCCTCTCTCTCTCTCTCTCTCTCTCTTTTCTCTCTCACCCTGGTCTTCCTCTCTTAACTTGATCTATCTTTTTCTTCATCCTCCTCCCTTCTTTATTTTTTCTGTCTCTCCTCATTTCTTCCTATTTTCCCCTTTCTCTCTTCTTAAATGTCTTTAATTATTATCTTGCTTGCCTAATTTTGGCTTCCAATATGCATCAACACATAATGTCATTATTTTATATACGTATAGAATTTGTATATTCAAGCATTTCCACAATATTTTTCCCCCTGTTATTGTATATTATTTAGCAATGATACTCTATGTATACTCGAGAATATTACATACATTGTCTCAGTCTACCATCTACTTTCCCCTGTCTCTTTCTGTGTGTCTCTCTTTCTCACTCTCAGCTCTATTTCTCCTCACCATATATCTTTTCCCTCGTACAATTATTCACATCATTCTACCCCCTCTTTCTTTTCCTTGTCCCCCCCCCTCTCTCTCTGTCTCTTTCTCTCTGTCTCTCTCTCTCTGTCTCTCTCTCTGTCTCTGTCTCTCTCTCTGTCTCTGTCTCTCTCTCACTCTCCGTCTCACTCCGTCTCTTCTCGCTCTCGCTCTCCTCAGTTATCTCCCCTTGTACCTTTATCTCTCTAATATTACGTGTGTAGGCCTATACTGATGCAATGTATTTTTGTATTTTTCGTTTTGTTTATACTATATTTCTCTTGTACTTTCTATGTTTATAATATTATTATATATTTTGTATTATTCTAGTTGTAAACTAACCCCTTCAGCCTGTGCTGCTGGTCAGGTAGTATAAACTAGTTAATGATTTTTATTTAAAAATTGTTTCTCGTGTATGAATTCGTCCAAGAAAAATTGCCACGAGGGAGTTTGGATATTGTTTCATTTTCCACTGCCTCTCGATATGATTTTTTCCAACTAAAATCGCCTTAACTTATTTTTCTCCGCGTTGAGGTTATTACTTGCTACATTACAAAGGCTCTTAAGGGTCTCAGACATTGCATACAATAACGGTTTCATCGTAAGTCGAGATATAATAAGAAACCAAAAAATTCCCAATTCCCAATGGTCAGGCAACTGAAAATGGGGTCGTCCTATATTTTATATAGCAGGCTTGCGTTGTATCACTTCATATTCATTTTCAAAAAAGCGGAACACCCTTGCCGCAGAAATAAGTAGTGTATCATATACTTTAGAATTCTGAACATCATTTTTTCATTGCACAAACATGTTTACCAGGCATATTTATTTATTGAGCCATTTTATTTCCACGGGGTGCATGGTCTCTTCAGTATACGTAACAACTATAAGAGAGCCCTGTATTTATTCAAAATATTATAAAAAATACGACAATTTATTGAATTACCACAGTATACAATGTAATTTTTTTTAAAAGCAAAACAATAAGAACAAGGAATACAGAATGATGAAATGAAATGATGATCATGTTTATGATCACGCTTCAAAAAAAAAATCAACTTACATTTTAGAAAGAAAAAAAACCTCTGCATGGTTATCCTTCAGTCAACATTAACATACAGTTTTACAAATTTAAAATGCTAGTAAAAATTATCAAGCCGCCTACAAAAAATGTGTGTATGGATTTAAAGGGGATATTGCTTACCTTCCTTTTATGCGCTTCCTGCAATTATGGTTAGTAGTAGTAGTAGTTAGAAAGTAGGCCTATTGGTGGCTATTCTGCAAATTGAAAAAATGAGAGAAAACAGTGACATGAAGAATATACAATGCTACATTTGTGTTTAAAAAGCTTTTCTTTGGCGTGTAAACGACAAACGAAACATGAAAGAAAACAAAAAAACTTCAATGTTAATTTAACCCCTTATTAGTATTACCCATCTCCCTTCTCTCCGTGGGCGTGTGTGGGCGTGTGTGCGTGTGTGTTCTCTCTCACACACTTTTTCATTCTCTCTCTCATCTTTTTTTTTTTGTCATACTTTTATTATACAAAAATGTTTGGTGTAAAACGATCACTATGCCCGCATGCTTTCTATTTCATCATTCTCTATTCTTATCTCATTATCTTTGAAAACATTAAAGCATTCTACATTTCTTCTTTCCACTTCATCATAGTTCTTTCACGAATCCGATCCCCCCTGCGAATCTTCACGTCAAAATCGGTCACCGTCTTGTCGGGCCATTTTCCAGGCCGACGGGCTAGGGGAGAGATGGCGTCAGTGACCTGGGTCTTCCTCCAGGGCCTACATTCCAATCTACTGCAGTATGAGGTCATAAGGTCATCACGATTGGGCTTCAGGCTCGTCCAAGAAATCGTTCTCCTCGAATAATGAGCAATCGTATTTTATTATATTTATTTCAATATGATCAACTCACTAACGGGCATATACGCCAGTCCAAACGACCTCTTCAACACACAAGCGAACTCCGTTTTCTTTTCTTTTTTTTTTCTCTTTTTGTTTTCTTTTTCTTTTTTTTGTTGGAATTATTATTATTACTATTTATTCATTTTTTATTTCTTACAAATCGCTGGTGATGAAAAAAGTCAATAATGACTAAGTCAAATCACCAACATCAACTTTTGATACAATAATCAAAATTACAGAGCTGTTAGGGTCTATTGAATTGTGTCCCCGGGTATTTTCCCAAATTCGAATCCCTGCAGCACTATAATTGTATAATTGTCCTTTGGAAAATCATTATTATACATGTGTCACTCTTCACCCAGATGTAGCGAATGGTTAGGTATGGCAACTCGAATACAAAGCCATGGTAATAGAATCTATAAACGTTCTTATGGAACGTCTAGAAATCTACTACGTTGTAGTATTTCTGCTTGCTTATTGTTGCTTCTTAACCCAAATTCATCGAAATGACAAAATGGTAGATCAAGTAACAACAGTGTTTGCTTTTGGGGGGGGGGAATGAAAATACAATCGTTTAAACAGTTAACAAATGGCAGATAATTGCAATGACATAATTTCAATGTATAATGATGAAACAAAATCAAGCGTTTTTAGATGTCCCCTTTTGCAAGCATCGGTGATTTGTATAATTCGTATACATAATTCGGTATGGGGCAGATTATAGGGTTGCACATTTCGCAAAATAAAAGAAATGACAATTTTTCAACGCAAAACAAATATAGGTCACTTTAACCGGCGATAATGCCTCTTTTTAAAGCCATCTTCTGCGCTTCATATCACGGCACCCGACAACTGATGAAGCTGGCGACGTTTCCATGGTTTCTCGCTTTCTAGTGCCTCTATTTTCAGGGAACTGTAATTTAATCTCCGGCCCGTGTAATTTTCGGCGTACGTTTTGGAATATATCACAAACACGAGCCCTGAATGCGCTCACATTATTAGATGCACATCGTGTAAAAGAGAGAGAGAGAGAGAGAGAGAGAATAAAAAACAATCGGTGATGAGGCCTGCTTGTGAAGTAAAACTAGAAAAATCATAATTACTTCGAAAATTAGGAATAATTGGACGTGAACGATGTAGGCAGCGTTGCGTATCAGGCTACTTGTGTGAAATGCATGCACGAAGGAAATGGTACATTAACTAGAGTATGGGCCTTTTATTCTGGATCTTTTGCTCGCGTCTATCTATTTTAATTCATGCATAATATTATTTCTTTTCTTTTCTTCTTATGGTATGTGTATTTATTACATCAAAGTCTTTCTTCTACCTTTAAGAAGTAAGAAAGAAATAAGAAATAATTCACTGGGAATGGCGTAATACATTATTGAGTTGAACATGATTACATGTATAAGCATCATCAAAATGTAAAAGTCATAGCTTATTGAGAATATAATATATTCGGATGATGTTATCTACAAAAACTCACCTTATCCTGTTTGTAACACCATAAACTGATGATTTTTCTTCTTTAAAGGGATTGGGTAACTTTGTCTCAGATTCTGAAACAAAATCCTGGATTTAGCTCATGCTGCAATGATATTTATAAACCTTTAGGTCAGTCAGGAACCCATGACTTTTACAAGCCGATCGCCTGTCTGATTATCAAGATATTTATGATTGGAAATCGAAATTTAAAAATTCATTTTCCTAACGGTTTTGATAACACTACAGTCTATTGGGGGAAATGAGTATGGTAAAACCAGTCACTCGAAGATTTTTTACTTTTTTGAGGCACTTCATGATCATTTTGAAGCGCAATTTTTTTAGGGCTTCAATATTACACCATATCACAGACACTGATAACACGTAGGGCCATGCATCTCCGATTAAACATTGTTAAACGATGCCTTTAAGTTCAATTTGGGCTCATATCCACATACGCGCAATCTTAGTAATTTATTAGGACTCCCCTCCCCCTGTAAAAAAAATAGTTTTTGTATGCAGCTGTTGTAAGCGGCTCTTCCTTAATTCTAAGATGCAGTTATAATTATACGCAAATAAATAAAAAGTACAGTTGGTCACGTCACGATCGAAACTGCCTCATTTTTTTCGTGAAAATATTGTCATATGTCGATAAAATTTAATTTGGTTTGATTTGATGGTTTGGTTTACCTGACTGCTTAGAAAGCATTGTATGCTTGTAAGTCAAGCATTTAAACATTTAAACTTTGTTTCGTTATATATCCAAAAGTGAACATGACTGGTTCATACTGCATTTCTTTATAATTAAGTCGCTTATTGTGCAATGCCTTTAATGTGTGAGTCATCAGGGTTTTAGTTGCGCTTCGTGAGCTACGAGTCTAGGAGGGGGTACAGGGGCAAGGTTAGACGTCGTGACCGTGACAAAGCCCGTGTCAAGGACGATCTCGTAAATCTACCATCATCATTTCTACATTTGTATATTTTATTCATTCTTTCTCGTATATGTTATAATGTTGATAGCAATTTTCGTAGAAGTCTTTTCAGAATATACAAATAAATTCTGAGATAATATTTCATATATTTTTGTGTGTGTGTCATATACATATATATATATTCCATTTGGTAATCACAAGATTCTAATTCAAAACTGATTTTCAAAGCTCTTACTAGATGTTGTATCATAATTAGTAAGGGATTCAGCGAATTAAACAGTGTTGGGTGACAAATGGAACACACAAACAAAATATATGAAATATTATCTCAGAGTTTATTTGTAAAGTTTCGTTCTATTTTTGTTCCTGTGGATTCAAAATTATACATCTTAACATGCATGACCTCACGCAAAAAAGAATAATACTGCACTTTTTCCTTCTTTTTTGAGAGGCCAAGTCCGCATGAAAACGCTAGGGAAATGTCCAATGTTACAGATAATTGGGTACCGGTGCCCCTTAGTCGAGAGGACTATAACCTAAGGGAGGGCCTCCTTATGGCATTCAATGACAGATTCAGCAATCAATTATTACAGTTGTGCTACTGCGTCAAAAAAGGGGGCATGGAAACATACGAAATAACATATTCAACAATTATAGATTGATATTTCTTTCAGATATTGTCTTGTGAATTTGATGAATTTTATGACTTTTTATACTTTTGGGTAGGATAGATATTTTATATTGTAATGCGTCTCGTGTCTATGTACCCAACCCCTTTTCTCTCTTCCTCTCTCTCTCTCTCTCTCTCTCTTATAAACACAAATCTATCTCAATTTCTATGCCATATTTGACAATGCAGTTGTACAGTGTCACATGAAATGTAATGGGATTATAATGTATTGAAATATAAGGCACACGCATCGCTACATCCGAGCAAGGAGTTACTAGCACTCCTTGATCTGAGATACACTCTGATTTTATTATAAGTCTTCATCATTGTTGTATTCTCATCGATAGTTTGGGGGCCGCAAACGGGGAGGGGGAGGGAGAATTTCGTCTCCAACTAATGTTTTTAACAGACTGATCTCATCAAAACAAACAACATAACATTCTCCTCAAAAACTGATAAATGAAAGGACATAAACATATCAAACAAATGGTGTATAGTCTTTTCAATTGTATTCATTTTCCATATTGAAAGGATACAGACATGAAAACAGACCATTTTGAGAATTTGTAGGTGTGTGGTAGTTTGGGAATATCTTTTCCCTTATCATTTTAGTGGTTTTGTTAAATATCCACACAAGCTGAGTAATATAGTAAAAGATTTAGGTTTGCTCGGTGAAATATTCAATTGAGCATGCAGCCCTTCTATGGAGGCGCCAATATGAATTTCATACAAAACGACCGTCCGTCGAAATAGGAAAAATAGAAACCTCCCTCACCTGCGGTATGGTTACCATAGTAACTTCCACACATTCTAAACTATTGATCTTTTCCCTTCTACCTGAGCCTCAAACGATAGATTAAAATTTTGCGTTTAGTCTTACATTTTCATTTCATATAATATTCTACTCTACGTGTTAAGCAGTCACAAAGTTGTAATCTAAGCTGAAAAATATGATTGTGCTGCCGCTTGACAATTTTTTCCCGCGCGAAATTTGGAGGTGTCGTCTGCGCCGTGTGGTAACCGAGCACTTTGTCTGCCTTGAGGTCAAGCCTAATGTTTCTGGTTTTGTTTTACAGGTTTGTAACCCGAGCCAGCTGCATCATAATCACGGGATGGCGTGAATTTCATGCAAACGAACATTTTGTGACGAAATGGCGTCGCCGAAAGGATGAACGGGGCGATAACACCTCTTGTAATGTTCACGAGAATCGCTAAACCTATATGTTTTCGTCTAGCGAAACAAGCATCAAACACAAGTCTATCGTGGCGTACTACTTAGTGGTGTAACACAAATCTGCCCATGGAAATCTTAGTACTGGTTATGCCCACTTAAGGATGATTTTCAGCGGAAGATCAATAGAATTTTAGCATCGGTTTAGAGATGACATTTCAGCATAGTCATAGGCAGAAGGTAGAGAATAGAAAGAGGAAACACGCCTCTGATAGAATTGCTAAATTTAAGTTTGCTTCAGTCGAGCGTTCGTTGAACTTTGGAAGACCACCTTATCATCGAGTTCTATAATGGTTGAAATTGAGAGCATAGATGGAGCTTATATTCCCCATTTATTCTCATTCCAAAAGAGTTTTTGTTAATAATTTGAAAGGGATTGTATTCTCGATGGATATTCTGTGCCATTCTAACTGCATTGCGTATAAGTGCATGCAGTTTCTTTTGATTTACAACTCAATTAGCATGGCAAATCTAGATGAAGGTTAAACACTTAAAGATGAAAAGTTTGCGAGATGGTTTCTTCTCATTTATTATATTGTGACTGTTTAAATTAGAATAGGCCTATATATAATTTTAGTCTCAACATGAAATATTTATCTATTTCTTAATATTCTAATCTTACTGATGTCGCTGGAAAAGGACAAGATAACTTTTATCATGAAATAACTATTCAAAAATCCGATAAGGTGACATAAAATTACTTGAAAACATATTTTACATTACTCACTTTTACAAATTATAGTACAATATTAAATAGAATCAAGCGCCTTTTCGAAGGCCCAGTGATTTTTGTCTTAAACTACGACTTTGGTGAGGCGCGTGGTGGCGCAGTCTGTCGCAAATTTTCAAAAATGGTAAAAATGGTAAAAATTCAAAAATGGTAGAGAGGGTTATTAAAAAAAAGGATATTTTATAACTTAAGTTTCTGATCAATGCGTTCTTTTTCATCAGTATCGAATGTTATGATATACCATCTAATTTCTATTCCTATCATACTTAATAATAATAATAATAATGGTGGCTTCTTATATAGCGCACATGTCCGTCACGTCGTGACGCTCCTGGCGCTTCAACATTATTACCCCGGTCTTATCTGACAGTATTATGTAGCGCTCTGGCATATCAGGTACCCATTTACACCTGGGTGGAGAGTGGCAAAAGTGGATTAATGTCTTGTCAAAGGACGTTAGTGCCAGAGTGGAATTCGAACCCTGACCCTTGGATTGAGAGTTAAGTGAATGAACCACTATACACCACGACACCTCCACTTCATGCTTGAATGACCTTATACTTCCTCGTAAAACAAGGTTTGAAATAAATATGGACAGGCTTGGACTTGGACTTGGACTTGGATCATTGATGGTTTGATTAAAATCATACAGACGAATGAATAAATTATTAAAAATTGAAAAAAAAAAAGAATTTAGAAGACAGACATGTCACTCAAGAAAATAGACACAAAATTCAATGGGAGCCTGTTTTCTGCCAGATTAAAATATTGAAAGTATATCAGGATAGACCGGAAAAGGTTATTAAAAGTTTGATTTGTCAAGGGAAAGGTTTATTTGTCAACAGAAACAAAGATTGCTAGACTGAATCCGTGGTGCCACAGACCGTTGTGCTCGATCATAGTAGATGCTTGAATAGAACGGTTATGATTCATAATGCAAACATATTCACACCGGGTAGGCCGTTGACCTGAATGTTTAAAGACTTCGTAGCAGATGACACAGACGTATCATGCTTTCCTTTTCATCTGTTTCTTTCTTTGTCGTTTTACGCAAAATGCCGATAGGGTTGGGAGTTATTGTGCCTTTGTGTTCTTTCCATATTTTCTACAGAACATCTGTCTTTTTCCAGTGATATCCGATTGTCTGTGAAAATCTGTCGCAGTTATTTTTTTTTCTTTCTCGCACATGAAGAATTAGAGGGTCGTTTGTTTGTTGGAGTGTCCCCGTTTATGTGTGTGTTTTTTGTTGAGGAGGGGGGTCACATCCCAAATAACAAATTGTGTCCTGTTTTCCATAACTATTCGGAGCAAATATGACAATCAAATGACTTTTTATATAGATTAGGTTGGAAATCTATTTTTAAAGATATGACCTTTGGCGGATTTTAAAAAAATGAGAAGTTCCTTTCCCGCTTCATTCTTTTTGTTTTTGTTAGTTGGATTTTTTTTTATGTAGGTGGTTCTGTCCGAAATTCGATCTGACAACCCCCTCCCACAAGTAGAATGTTCTAACTACGCCACTTATTCAGTACACTCAACGGCAAGGACGATCATATAACGAGCCAAGACATAATTGTATACGGCGTTATGCTGAACAAACCATTATTGTACGTATAATATACCCCCAGTGGTCCTACGTTTTTTTCTTACTGTTTATGGGGTAAGAAAAGGGGTAAAGTCATTGGCTGAATTGACAGGTGTCGAGTGTTGTGGTTATCTCATGTCATTATTCATCGACGGTTATGTTATTCAAATTCACCTCAAATTACATTACAGCACCTACAGAAGCGTCAACTGGGCTTAAATTTTGTTTGTACGTTAGCCTGTGGATAACAGGATCAAAAGGTAAACTATCGTGAAATCAACTCAAGGGCACTTTCAATAATTATATACCAAATTTGTATTCTATAGAAATCATAACTCGGATGACGTCATTTTAATGTTCGCACATTTCAAAAGGTGCTGGAAAAGGCTATTAAAATTGCAGTGGGTTGATTTTTCGAAACTCATTGCGATCGTGTTGGATGTAGAATAATACACTGACCGACAAGGGTAGCATTTTTAAACTTTAAGCTCTTGTGTATTCACGGGCGTCCATTATGTTTCATTTAAGGGGGAGGTTCACATTTATAATAAATGGTTTAATAGGTTGGCTGGTGAATAAAAAAATCGAACGTCCCTCAAGAAACAACCCAACTGGAATCCGCGTCGGGAGGAGAAACTGTCGTTATATCCCTACACTAATTTACAACGAAACTTAAATCAGTTTTTATTACGAATCGATCGTGTGTTCTTCTGTAAACATAATTAAAATGAAATCCGGAAATAGAGTTTTGAATTTTAACTTTCACTTTTTAATCAAAATAATGTAAGTCCTTTGATTTTCTTGAATCATCTCTATACCTCAGCGGCGCACAAGCATAACGTGAGGCCATGTTGAATTGAGTTATTCACTGTCAATGTCAATTATCAGTTCTGTAAGCTGAAGGTCTCACAGGTACCGAACATCAACAAAAAACACATCAACGGAGCCACAGCGCCTCTGCCACGCAGGTGAGCAAAACATTACAGGGTCTAGTCTCTCACCCGAATAACACGATTTTCCTGTTCTGTTTATGTTCCGCCAGAACCTTTTTTTGTTTTTTGACAACTGAATGTACGTTTTATTCCTCTCCATTTCTCTAAGTTCTCCTCTCTCTCTCCTACATGCCCAAACCAATATTCACCTATAATTATATTTATCATACCATATACAGTCATGTAAAATAATATTGCAGATATGTTATTAAGAGATAAAGTAAATAATGAATAAATCAACAAAAATATCACTTCCATTTCATAGTTAAATGCATTAGTTGCCTGTTTGGAAAATTGTCCTGAATATGCGTTTCCCCTAGAATAAGAAACCTTGAAAACTTAAGTAATGATTGACTAAGTGACAATCTTGTAAAATCTGGGTAACCGTCCATTTATATTTTGTTTTCCTTTTCTTCCTTTGTATTGCTAAGAAATGGGACTGCTAAGTGTAGCAATCTCTGTTCATCGTTTTGCCCCATATACAACTGATCGCAAGACTGAGAAGACATGACAGCATCCTCTATAAAGACACCAAGTTTAGTCGAATATGTTGACAGGTTTCAGTAATTTTTCAAGCAGTCACGCCCCAGGGTTTCCACAAACATCAAGATGGTGTTTTTGCTGTTCGATAATTGTTCTTCTTTTATATTTTATCAAGCTGACTTCTCGTAAACTAGATCTCCTCATGGTTTCTTTTCCAAGGCCCAAGAAAAAGCAGACGTTCATTATTTTGTGCAATTCGTAAGGTTGTTGCCTTTCTCTGAGCAATTTGGGGAATGACTTTCTCGCTTCTACGCAACGCTGGTTTGATGCCTGCCTGGGCTGACGGCGTGGCGGACAAAACGTGGACTGATTTTGCAATTTGTTTCCTGATTTCGCCGCCGCCGGGCATGCGCATATTTATTGCATTAGTTCGGAGCTGTGTAACCACAATTTTCGCTAGGGAGCGCGCGAATCGAGTGCTCTTGTTAATTTTCTCTCATATTCACGCCACGACTGTGACAAATAGAAGATAGGGAATACAAGAGAAGGCGGAACCGCATGGCAGATCGGTGAAAAGGAGCACGAGGAGTCATGTAAGAATGCTGTAACGAACTAGCATTATGTTTTTGTAATGTGTTCACGGGGTTATTGTAATAAGGGTCGAAAAGTGCATTTGGCGCTACCTTGTACTTTGTCGGAGTGGAGTATGTTATGCCCGAGGCAAATAGTTCAGTAGCTCTCAAAACCGTATGGTAGCATATAATGCGACGAAACGTTACCAATACCAGACCTAAACGTCGCATATTGTTAGCATTAATTCGACAATACTCTTTAAACGCTAGACACTCATAACAATTTCATTCGAATACATTCGGAACCAAGGTTTCATATTTAAAGCTGCATGGAACGGATTATCGGTATTTAGAAAATCACAATATATGAGTAAATCAGTCTCTTCACCAGCTGATGGTTCGTCAATTCATAGTTGAGAAGATCTAATCGGATTTAAGTAAATTACTTGAAATCAACAACGATAATCACTTCGTTCAGTGGAATCTCTTTACCACCGTTTACACACCAGATATTTTGACGCGCTCATTACATTTTGTATTATACACATCTATTCATGATCAGAAGATCTTATGGACTATAATAATTGCATGGGTTTCTGTAGGTTAATAAGGAAGAGTAATCAAGAGACTTGATAATACAGGACCTGTTGTTCTGATCAAGACCAGTGAAGAACGAACAGAAAATAATACCGGCTCTATACTACATGCATCTGTCAGCATCTACACAACTGGGATTCCCCCCGCCAAGATATCATTGGCAAAAGTGTCGTCTGCGACCGTCATGACCCAAGGGTTGAAGTAGACTTCTGTAGAATGGTATATAAGAACAGGGGTAATTTCAGATGATTTTTTTAAATAATTATCTTGAAATTTATGTTTGTAAAGGTGTTTTTTTAGATCTAGTGATTCTTTTGTGATGCTAAGAAAAAGGTATCACCAAAAATGACACGCGGAGTGAAAGTAATATTCCATACGGCAGACCTGCTTCTCTCTCTCTCTCTCTTTCTTACCTACATTTTAAAAAAAAGTAGGCCTATGCATCTCTCGATGGACATATAACTCGGAAAAGGACGAGATAAGGAGAGATAAGGATGGGGAGAGGTAGAAAGTCATGCTATCACATTGACCTCAATACTTGTAGAGATGGAGTAGAGGCAGACTTGTCTCGAACAGTGCAAATGATATTTTGCTAGCTTCCTGAGATGTTGACTTTGCCTATTCCTGGCTTTACTCGGTGATGGGATCTCATAGACTCTTCCCAGTCGCTTTTTGATAAACGGTATATTAGACCTGCTGTATCATGATTACTATTTAATCAACAGATCTTGAGCATGTTTTACCACAAGTTAGACCAAATTAAAGAATCTTTACAAACAGTTAGAGATTCATCAAAGATTATAAATTCGACGATCTTATTGAAATGTTATCAGTTTAAAACCAATACAGTAATTCAATTTTTTGAGTGTATAATGAAACAGGTAAAATAACAGTGCGTAATTTCATCTTATACTGCTGTAAAAAGGCATAGGCTTATTGGGCAATTTAGGTCAAAATATTCTTTAGCGGGTTGAAGAAAAATTTGTCTCCTTTTCTTTTCTTTCGTTTTTCTTAGTGCATTTCGTATTTAATGAAACAAGAGGTCTTGGTCTTTAAAAAGTCTTAACTTACTAAGTACAGTTTTTTATAATACATGTAGCATCTGGTGCTTATTGTCTCATAAACTGATAAACATGATACTGTACAAGAATATCCAGATTGAGACAATGTGAATGGGGGGAAGGGAAAATTCTCGAGAAAAGAAAAGGAATACAAATTTGAAGAAAAAAAATTATTTAAACAACCTTGTACATGTATATCATAATCATGATCCGTATATTTATTTGTATCAAATGTAGTACAGACATGATGAAACGAACAAAAGTCTGGTCATGAGTCTAGGCAAGCTTCATGCTTTAAGTAACAGGTTGATTGGTGATCATGGCGTTCAGTTCAGAGAGAAAGGGGGACTAATAGCAATTCAAATTTTCTTCTTATCTAGAAGAGATGAGCTGATCAATTCACACGGGATACAGGGTAACTTCTCATAAGTCTGACAGCTTCTTCATCTGACAATTCAATTCAAATTCCTTGAGTTACTCTTCTTGACAAAACACCAAAGCACATACATAACAAACACTATACATAATTGTAGAACCCACTTTACTGAAGATCAACGTACTTCAGGCTAGTGTTATGAAATGAATGGCCTGGGGAAGAAAAAACAAGGTATGACAAAAACATGTACGAAAGAATCCAATACAATGTGATTATTTCATTTTAATGCCAATATGAACATGGGAGCCAGGGTGCTGAGGGTAGTGTAGCACCCCATGGTGGTGTTGTTGTTGTTGTTGCTGCTGCCGCTGTTGCTGTTGTTGATTTTGTTATTATTTTAGAAGGTGCGCTGGTCCCTGAGTTTCATTTTGTTATAATTGCTTCAAATAATTGATTTGGTGTTCTGAAATGATAAGCTCCATGCAGGTATAAGTGAAAACAAGAAAGAAAACCGAACGAAAGTTCACTGTAGGTCTGTTAAATCATGATATCCGAAAGGCCTAGAAATACATGATGATGACGCACCTATTATATCATCAAGTCAAAATTTATACTTTATATTTCGCCATTTTCGTTTTACACTACCTACTTGCTTTCCATTCTTCATGTATAGCTGAATTACTCTTTGTTCTATGTTCATGTATTACGTTGAGAAAGAAAGAAAACTGTCAGTCACCACATATCTGTAGGCAGAGTAGAAGGGCGGCTTTACTCTCGTCTCATCTTTCTAGTAATTCGATCCTCGTAACAAAATTTACTCTGCCTCGATCGGCTTCACAAAACCTATGAATCCTCTCCTTCCGATGACTTAGCAAATATAAATATTCTGATGAAGAAAATGAATAAGAGAAAACAAGACAATCATGATTTGTTTTTCCCCATCTTCCATCAGGCTTAAGTCAAGATTGCTTTGAAAACAAACAACTACTTGTATATTTTGATAGATGTCTTACAATACGTGCTTGGTTGTGAAGTGCTGATTCAAGCGCCCTACTCAATAATTGTTATGATAAAATGTAGAACAATACCTTGGTTTTCGTCCCCATCTCTTATTCATGTTAGATGATTACTTTTTTCAGTGTGCAGGTGGCAAATGTAGATTAAACCACTCCACTATTAAACATTCACCTCAAAACAAATGGGATTTTTAACCTGTAAGTTTTATTTGCTGTCATATTTTGATTTTCGTACATTTTAGTATATTATTAAAAATGCTCTGTATTGCTGTCATATTTTGCCCTTTGGACATGTTCGTAGAGTGTAATACGAAAATGCATTGTATTGCTGTTACGTTTTGCTTATCCTACATGTTCGTAAAGTATAAGATTGAAATGCGACTTTTCATGTCGTCTCTTGGGAGCCAGAAGGGCGTTAACTCCATGTAAAATTATGAGTTAACGCCCTTCTGGTTCCCAACAGCAACACTAACACAGCACTGCTTTAGGAAAAGGTCATGACCTCTAGAAGAAACCAAGGGATCGAAACATGCGGGTTAGTGGAGAGGGTTTTATTTCGTAAGATGAGACTGAAGGGGATGATGTCGTAAATGAGACGCTGGATGACTAACATGAAAGAGGTCAAAGTTATCTCTAATGGCTCCTCTGTCTTCTGAATCATCTTACAACTCTTCTTGTTTTACCTTATCTTCAGAGAACATTCCCATGCCCACTATTTCAAGATTTCACCCGCCCCCTCCCAAAAAAAAATATATATACTTTCGTTAAATGTTATCATTTCGTTACAGCCATCATAAACGCACGTCAATGTTTCCTTCCAAAATTCGATAGCTCTACTGAAATCAAATTTCACAATACTTTTGACATGACGGGTCTGTATGAAATCATTCGAATCATTAAGGAAACAATTTTTAACCAATATATGACCGTATATAACTCAACATCGCCAGTTTACTCGGGGGGAACTTGGTGATTATATTATGTTATTATCTCTTTATATGAATTCGCTTATTTCTTATTGATGTTTTAAAGGACAGTACAGTGGTCTCGAAATATCAAATGGGGAATGAGCTCTCTCTCTCTCTCTCTCTTTCTCCATATCGTCTGAGTTCTTGAATGTCATCCCATTCACCTGCTCGTATCCTAGTCTCCATCACTCATCGTGATATTTGGTTGGAGGATAGATTGGTCTTCAGTCCTCCGTGGTCTCTGTTCTCGGCCCAGATTCTCCCATCCTTCTTCGATATGAGGTCAGGAATTAAGGAAGAAATGGGTCGAGCTGTCGAAAGTCTGGTATGGCGGATGGTACGTCGACGACAGGACATCAACATGCGTGTGTGGGACTGGAGTGGTATACCTACAATTCTTCGAGCAACTTCTTAACCTCATATACAACCCCCCCCCCCCTCCCCCATTTCGATCACAAACATACTCTTCAAAAGTGTGTTGGAAATTTAATTTGTCAAAGACATGCGATCAAAGACATTATCTTGAAGATGACGCCACTTAAGAAATTAATGTATGTCAACTGTGTTCTAGGGTTACATCATCAGAAAAATCATTTTAGAAAAAAGTTTCCCCGTTTTCATTGCCCCCTGCCCTGAGAATAGCTAAACATGCTTTGAAATGAGATATTCACGTCCCTTATAAAAGACATACCCCTCCATTTTATTATTATTATTTTTCGGTTTTTATTTCTTATTTTCATTGTTTGCTTGTCGTCGATTTTTCAGACATAATTTATGCCCCTAACAAAACTTTGACACCGGCCCTGCATGTACAGCTGATCTCAGCCTAATAATATCTCTGAAGGAACTAGGAAAAAAGAAGAATAGGTATAGTCATCACTAGAAGTCAAATATGAAGCTTGAAATTATGAAAAGTCATCCTGAGAAAAGGAGAAAAGCCGTTAGCTCGACTTGAACTCGACTTTTGGGGGTGATAGCAATGTGATTTTCATTTCCTTTCCGGCAATCGAGTTAATTGATAGATCCGGTTTAGATTTAGGAATCGCTAAATTAGATTAAGAAGCATGAGCAACATTGGAATGTGACAAGCCGTAATCGAATCTATTTTTTTTTCTTTCTTAAGTGTGACTCTCGCCTGCCAAGTTTATTTGATTTTGAATACAATATATTACCTGTCATGCCTGTGACGTATTCTTTTGTCATAATATACAAGATTTTGTATCTGGAGTGATAATCTAATCAAGATCTGAACTGAAATGACAGGTTTTGTTTGATATCTATTCACGCTAAGAATCTATTTCAAACTTTTTGGTTTCCGTTATATTCGCGATCTAGAATCAGAACAACTTGTTAAGTCACTACAATTGAAGTGTATGATCCATTTTTTAATCTCATAATGAAATTATTGATTGCAGGAAATACATGTGCATAATTTTTTTTTTTACCAGAATATTTATTTCTCTGTAGATTATGACTAATATATTTTTAATTGGACAATACAAAATTTGTGTTTTAATTAGACTGCAATTTGTACAAAATCAACGTATAAACCACAATTCATATACACTATAACTAAATAGCCTTGACTGTTTGCTAAATCCTTTGTATGGTAAAGAATATAATAAAATGATCCTCCGTGTCACAGATGGCCAAAACTAATCACAGAGCTTACAGTCATATTCATGCATTTCCGTATGATTTTTTTCTTTACTCGTGAAAGAAAGTTCAGTGGTTGTGTTTCCTTTGGTTAAAGAATACACAAATGCCCATATTTTATCATAAATCCTCCATCTACTCAATTCAAGAATATGAATATTTTATTTTAGCAAATTTTAAACATAAAAATAGGAGGATGTCTTTATTGACAAAAACAAATTGTGAAAAGTGGCGTAACATAGGGGCACGTCATCCCTTCAAATTAATTGACGAAAATAAAGGATAACAAAAAAGGGGTAAAAAGGAAAAAAGAAACAGAAAGGAAGGGAGAAAGGAGAGGGAATGTAGATGATAGGACCCCTCCATTGCACAATCTTTAATGGATGAGCCTCTTCATGGACTTAGTGACTCTAGTGCCCCTCCCCCGTGATGACTGGATCCACGCTACGCCACTGATCGTGAATAGAATAAAATTCAAAAGGGATATGGCAAAAGATAGCATGAAGGATAAGCTGGAGAGAGGGTGAGAGAAAGAGAGACAGCTAGTGAGAGTGAGTGAGTAAGTGAGTGAGTGAGTGAGAGAAAGAGAGAGAGAGGTGTACACGTAATTCTCGAAAATAAAGTTAAAACTATTCAAATTTTCCGGCATGGGATTCATGAAATCTATGGCAAGTTACTAACACCCCCTTCGTCCAGGTGGCCGCCCCCACCACACCCCCCCCCCCCTAACCACAGCTAGTTCTCTCCTTCCTACACACGTGTTCTAGTTTGAGGTTTAATCGCAGCTGCGTTTAGCCTGCACCTGACTGGTCTGTCTTTTGAAGCTGTGATCACAAATGTTTACCATCCCTACACCACATGTAGTAGAGGACATAAGGACTGTTTACATTATACTCAAATAATTCAATAAATCCTCCGATTTGTTCCAAAATGTATATGTGTTGTATGATCATAAAAATGTCAATCAAGGATATTGCTGCAACATTTAAAACAAATGCATAGCTCTGTTGATTTTCAGATATTCATGTAGAGTTCGTTTTGAGGCCTTTTGAGCCCTTTTCATTCGCCAAGAATGTGTAAATTTGAATTACTATATATTAAGAAAATTTGGAAATGCGGATTTTCCCAACTTCAGCTCAGAAGGGAAGTTTTGACTTTTGTTTTGCACTCCATCCAATATTGTGTACTGTATTATCAAAGAAAAATAGAAAGAAAATCTAAATCAGTCTTGGTTTTGTCTGTCAAACTTACATTGCGTGGTCACCGAATTATTGGAGTGTATTTTCAGGGTATAATAAGAACACACCAACTTGGTCCAAGACGGTGCCAATCTTAATTTACAACTCCTTAGAGCTCTCGAGTAACGTTTCTTGTACAGCTTCCTTTGCTTTTTGATGATTAATCCGACCCCGGAGCTTACAAAACTGAACCCAGCTACAAAACCGATACGATGTGATACACTACGTAACAAAACAGTCTGTGAGGCCCCTAGAAGACACACTCTCAAAATGGTGTCCCTAAAACCCTTTGGAAACTACTAGAGCTTTGATTTTCCTGTATGGTCGAAGTGCGTTTAAAAAAACCCAAAGTTACCATAGTACAAATGTAAAGTTTCCTTGCAAGATATTAAATATCCTACTTCAGAATGCAAAATGGTACGATAGGAGCGGGGATGTAGCCTCACCATGTTCACAGACCCTTCACCGCTCGGTCGTTATTACCTTACTCAAATGTCGCCCCCCCCCCCCTCACACACCACGGCAAAACGAGAAATCGCCGCCCTTACAGAGCCACATGAAAATATACTGGGTACAGAATAATTATTGTAAATTGAGAGAAAGTGTGGGAAAATGCTGCGGTATTTGCTTAACATAAGCCCTATCAAATTCAATATATAGGGCAAATATAGTCGCATTTTCCTTGCACTTACAAAGCAGGAAATCATGTTTACATACTAATATCCATAACTACATAAGCTATTCTTAAAATTAAATATTTGCACTGAGTGATGTACAATTTGAAGGCTAAATTCTCCTGTGCTAACAACAACAAAAAAGGTTTCTTATACAACTTCCTTTGCTTTCCGATGATTAATCCGACCCAAGAGCTTTTAAGAATTGAACTCTGTTACAAAACCGATACATCGTGATTCAGTTCATGACAGAACAGGCTGCATCATTGTGTTTATATAATGGCGCCCTCGTTTTCTTTCAGCATGTCGCAGCTCACAAGGGCCGGAGGAAAGATACAACTGCTTGATGACGACTTTTGTTTTCAATGATCACTTTAGATATTTCAGCTTACAGCTAAAAGTGAAATATAATGATGGGGCAGTACTTGTGATATATTACTCATTGTAAAAGTACATTGGTACAAGGAATCATAATATATCATTTTGTTCCCGGTTAAAAAAAAAAACTATTCGTTTTCAGTATTTATGTGACACAAAATTATTATTGTAGATTTTCAATCCATGAATTTGAACAGGAATATCAATCATCTCCACGTTGAGGGGGGCACATTAATAGGATAATTAGTGGTCTGCAGCTTAATTCATGAGAAAATGGCAACTCTTCCCCTGGTATCACAATGCCTGATGACCCTGCACTATAATTAGTGCTACAAGTATTGTTGCCTTATACCATGGCCATGTACAATGTAAACAAAAAGTACCACTATTAGTATTGTTGGATCCTAATGCCGCATTCGACACTATCGATCATGGAATATTATTGAATATATTACATTCTTCTTTTGGCTGAGCGACTGTGTGGTTTCATTGATGGAATCATATATTTCTAACAGACAACAAAAAATAATCCTATATGATGTAATATCTAAGAATTTCCATTTTCCATATGGGGTTCCTCAAGGGTCACCTCTCGGCCCCCTCTTTTTTACACTCTATACAAGTAATCTGATCAATATTATTCAAAGGTGTTTGCCAAATTTTTTTGTCATTGTTATGCTGACGACACTCAGTTATCCATTTCTTTCAGCGCTGAAAAAGAACATTAATTTTATAATCATGTAAATGGTATATCCGTTCTTGAATGTTCCAACATAAGTTAATGTTTAACATCAGCTCATTGTTGGAACATTGACACAATTTGCAAAACTAAATATTACTAATATAACAGTAGGAGACTAAAAAGTAAAACCGTCAAGCTCTGTGAGAAATCTGGATGTATGGCTTGACTCTCGTTTAAACATGGAGAAGCACACATCCAACACATGCAAATCTGCCTTTTATGTGTTATACAATCTCCGTCACATTCGTTGGTACTATTACCTTTCGAAAGGGGACGGCATACAGGACGGTGTGTTATTTATTGTTCTTACCCTTCTATCATTTTCTCTTCTATCATTCCATAATCATTTTATTCTTTGTTTTATCCTCTTGGTTGCCATTAAGGCATAGAATTGCACTTAAGATACTTTGCATTGAATGGTCAAGCCCCAAATTATTTGTATGAATTGTTATCTTTTGAATCACATCCATATGCACATACCTTACAAAGTGCACAGGACAAGCTGCCTCTAAAGCTACTTCACACAAAAAACAAGCGTAAGTCTTCGAGATTTCCCTTTCAGTTGCGCCGCTCTAAAGCTTTGGAATAACATACTACTAGGCATAAGAAAAGCCTCATCTTTTGCTGTCTTCAAAGTTTTGTTGAAGACGCACTTGTTTTTCAGGATCTTCTGAATATTTCTTTTTATTGTGTGTTTCTAAATTGGCACTATTGGTTTGGTTTTCATCACAATGCAGTAGAGTATATTTACATGTACATAGTAGCTGCGCTATATAAATTGATTTAATTATTATTATCATTAAATTTCTAAAAAGTGATTCTATATACTGTTCTTGTTCTATGAAAACTATTGTCTAGATCTTGTGAACATTGCTATATACTATATCTTCTGAATGAAAAAGCTTCGCTGAGAATTGAGTTTGTGAGGTATGAGAGCCTGAGGCAGAAATGTTTGAACTAGATGACGTCATACTATGAAACATGTTGCGCTTTTTTACCCTTCTCTCGACCGCTTCAGCTAGACATGACAGACATGAGGCCTATTGGGGATCAAAAGATTAAGTCAATATGCGGGGCTAAAGAAAGTTCCTTCCGTTGAAGTTTAGATGATCGCAGTCAGGTCGAAAACACAAGGACTCATATACAGAGGGCTTCCCCACTTTTTTGCGATTCATACCTTTTTACTCATTCATTCTACAAAAGGTTGCATTTTTTTCTGGATTAATCGCGTTTTAAATTCATTCCTACATGATAAACGGAATAAACCGCAAATTCTCTCATCATTTGTCATTAGAAAGAACGTGACATAACATCATATCCTAGGCATTTAGTGAAGGGAAGAAATACCATGAAAAGGGGTCGATGTATAGCGACCAACATACATATTTCAGATTTTACGCTGAATACGCAAATTACACATAATGCCATTTCCACCTTTTATACCATTTTGTTGATATGTCATCAAATACATTTACACTCATAAAAAAGGGATAGCGATTATAAAATATGGGAAGAGTGGATTAAATTTTAGGCGGGTAGGAGATATAAAGGACTATCTACAGAGTACCAAAAGAGTGACCGAGAGAGAGAGAGAGAGAGGGGGGGTGAAGAAGAAATTTGAAAAGGTAACTTGTGTAACGATATCATACTATAGAGCATTATAGAGCTATATAGATGTAAAACTACAGATGGATATAGTTCTCAATTTATGCAACGGATGTTGGGGCAGATTAGCTTTGAGATAAACAAGATATCCAATAAAGTCTACTTCTACTATTACCACAACAACGATTACAATGATTACTCCTACTACTACTACTACTACTACTACTATACTACTGATGTTGTTGCTGCTGCTATCACTACTAATACTGCTACTACCTGACTACAACATGGGGAAGAAGACAGAGAGGGAAAAAATAGGATCGATGGGGAATTAGAGAGACGAGAGGCGTGACAGGACAAAGATAGAGTGAGGGTGAAAGAGAGAGAGAGAGAGAGAGAGAGAGGCGATAGAGAGAGAGGGGGAAGAGAAAGTTAGCCAGGGAGAGAGAGAGAGAGAGAGGGTAGGGGAAGACGATACGACACATGACTCCTTCTTAGTAATGCAACGGAAAGACCTTCCTAACTCCCACAACTTGCTTCCAAAAGATGACCTCAAATTGGGGGCGTTAACAGCATATAAATCACATTTCCAAGAAGTTTGTTGGCCGAGTTTTAATGTCAGGAATAATCCCTAAACATCAGACTTTTCTCAAACATTTAAAGGAAATCATCATTCAATATCATGCTAACTGTTGCAAGTTATACTCAAAACCTATTTGCCTCACTACTGTTGTTTTCGGGGAGGGATTTCAAGAGTTGCAACAACCAAAATGTCAAACTATCATCCTTAATAATGATATAATAATATACATGCATCATTAAGAAGTGCTAAAACGAAAAAGTACAATAACGCTTACAAAATTATAGAAAGTGAAGACGAAAAATGAAATACATAGACTTATGAAAATAGGTTAATCGCATTAAATTACTGAGGGTATGTTTGAAGGGATCTTTTGAAAGATGCAAGATGGGTAAACCGTTAATTCTCTGATGGAAAGTGCCATCTTTTCGGAGCAGCCACTTTAGAATATGTTTCGGTAGATGAAAGTCTGGATTTTGGAAATAATTAGTTTATATTTGTCAGTTGTTGAGCAAAGGTTACGAGTTATGATGATAGATAATTATATTCTTGATTTATATAGCGCATATACGATGACGCTTAGAGACATCCACAATGTCTCTAAGTGGTCAACAGAAATATAATTTCTGCTTCCAAATCTTCTTCCAAATCTTCTTGTTGGAATACAAACCAATATTAGGTAAAATATTTGGTTCTTCGTAGGAGAAACACACATTATTTTCTTACCAATAACTGTAATTACTTTACAAAACGATATTAGTAATTGTATAATATTTCAGTTCCATCTATTTTCAAATCATATAATTTCAAGCCATATTAATATTATCACTGCATACAGAGGCGCGTTAACTCCATGCTAAATTGAGTAAACGTGCTTAATCTATGATCAGTTGTCATGACATGGCGATGTTTATAGAAGCCACGCTATAAAATTTATAATGAGAGTTTCATGCTCTCATAAACATGATGCACATATGATATGTCATGTTAGCAAGTTAATCACTTTAATTTTCACTTTCATTAAGTTGTCATGACAGGAAGTGCCATGAGATCCGGTATTATGTAATACCTTCTGATGTAGTCATTCTCTCTATTCACTAAACTTCTCCTTGATATTATGTGATGAGCAATGATGAACTATAGAAAACTATGGTAAAGGTCAAAGAATGACAAATTAAACAATAATGATAGAGAAGAAGCTCCGTAAAAAAATATTCATTTTGAGATGCATATAAAATGAGGAAGATTTAGAAAAATATATTTCTCTTCCTCCTTAGTTTCTGTCTATCTGTCTGTATCTCACTCTCTCTTTTCTCTTTATCTTTCTTTATAATCTCCACCTCTCTCTCTCTCTCTCTCTCTCTATCTCTATCTCTCTTGTTATCTATATCTCTCTCTTTCTCTCCATTTGTCTGTCCATCTCTGTCTCTCTCTCTCTATCTCTGTCTCTCTCTTTCTCTGTGAGTGTGTGGATGTGTGCGCGGTGTGTGTTTACCACTCTCTGTTTTATGCCTGTCTGTCCTAGGAGATATTAGGCACGCTTGCCAATATCTCATTGGTCTCTCTCTCCCCCTCTCTCTCAGCCTTTCTCTATCCCTGTCTATTTTTCTCCATGACTGTCTGCCTTTGTATTTCTGTCTGTACCCTTTCTCTCTCTCTCTCTATCCACATCCACTCACCTTCTCTCTCCCCCACTCTTTTCTCTCCATTCCTCTGTTGGTGGGGGAGTGGATACGTTTATCAGACATGGCTCATTCTTTTGGTAAAATGACTGTTCACTTCACTGCACCCCGGGGGCTGCTCGCGTGCTACAGAAGGCATCAGGGTTTGATAAAGGTACGAAACTCTGCCCTATTATCTTCTATATCCATCCCCTCTTAGATGAAACAGACTTTTGTCTCGATAAGAGCTGTTTCTATGTCTCACTCCAACCGTCTGCAGTTAGCAATGGGTTTTCTCTAACGGTATAACCTTTGTCATTATATAATTTTACTTCATCATCATCGTCGTCACGACCATTATGATATCTTACCGAAAGGTCAACGCGCACAATCAGACCATATTTCGGGATGGCACTGCAGCTCCGAGCTCTGCTACAACATCAGGTCATTAAACCCTGATTGAGAAATTACTAATCATGCAGCGAAAGGGTATCACTCGCAGACAGCAACACGAAACCGTCGAAACAATAAGGTATGAACGGAGAGCGATACCCTGGCCGCTCTCGAGGGAAGTAGTCGGGCTCTCATCCGTGTTTCCAACGATGAATAACGTTTATATCTGCTGCTTACGAACCCACTCATAAGTCGATGATGGAGCTGACTGCGTGCGTGGTCTTTCGATGAATAGTTAGCCACAAGTTGGTTAAAAAATGCGAGTTAAAAAATGATGTCACCTATACCATGCACAACCTATTAATATGAAGTAGAAGTCGAATTATAGATCTCTAGGACGATGACGATATTCCTTTATCGTTACATCTTTATAAGTCATCATGCATTTATTGAGGTATATCAAGAAGAATATTAAAAATTAAAAATTGCATAGTTCATGTTCATGTACAATATTTTGGTTCTGATATTTTGTTTTAAAGGCAAAAGCTCAGCATTCCTCTTCAAGTACACCAACCGATTCAAAGATGTTTGCTGAAGACATTTTTAAAATTGTTAATACCAACTAAAATTACAGAGCACAATTTCTTCATAAATCATGAAAGAAGATCACTGGAAGTACTCATCATTATTTTGTTGTCTTAAAACACAGTTCATAAAGATCGGTCAAAGTGAGATAGACTATCAACAAAGGTTTTAATTCTGTGCAGATTTATACATAGGAGTACTATGCGATGCAAGATCTGCATAGACGATCTACAGTAGATAGTAAAGTCTTATAAGTCGAATCAAATTCTGAGAAATGGCTTTTTCTCCACTAGCCGACTAAAGTGTAAAACAGAAAGCTGATGTGATATAACAGAACCAGGAAACGAGACACCTCTAAAGAACGCTCAGCCCGCCAAAGTTATTCACATAAATTTCTAATAAAAAAAAACTGTTAACTGAATCATAATACCGCTTTACGGAGGAGGTTCAAACTCATTCAAGTGTTAAAAATTTGTCATGTCACACAAGGAAAAGTTGTTTTGTTTAAGTTTATCAGTAAAATTAGGGTGAAGGACGTAACGAATGGTGATCTCAAAGTATACGCATGAATGCAGGGGATCATAACGTGATGATGATATATTTAAACGTCTTTGTGATAAACGGTGGCTATACCTGTCACTTGCCCACCTCTGTTCCAAAAGGAAAGAATTACCCCCAATCATATTATCACATTGTCATTTTTTCTTTTATCGCATAAAAGTGTAAATCAAATTATCAACTCAGATCAAAAAGTTAACTGAGTATGTACACTGCTAACAGATGAACAGGTTCATCCACTATTCATTGTCCAGTCATGGATGACCATGCAACACCTTCATCAAAATGACATCACTCTATGACTGTCATATTATGATCCAAACAGGGATCTGTCCCACTGAAGGTCACCCGTACCATATGTCTGTAGCTTCCGCTTTCGCTTGGTCAAAATGATCGAAAGTGCCAAAATATATCTGTTCGGGAGCCAACAATTAGAGTTGATGTTTTTTCGTTTTTTTTTTAATTTTTAAAGGCATTGTTTACGTATATTATTACTATCACTTCTTCTTCTATTACTACTACCACTACCACTACCACCACCACCACCATCACTACTACTACTACTACTACTACTATCACTACTACTACTACTAATAATAATAATGATACTACAACTACTACCACCACTACCACTACTACTATTACTAGTACTACTAATGCTACTACTACTACTTCTTCACTACTAACATAATATCAGTACATGTATGAGTAGTAGTAGTAGTAGTACTAGTTCTAGGAGTAGGCTATATCATATTTACAATAAGTTTTCCTTTCTTGACTTGAGCCTATAGAAGAGAAATTTGGAGATATTGACCCGTTGCCCTGAATATTCTAAAGACTGCAACAAGCTAGACGCATCTCCAGCCGGTCTTCCGGATTACTAATTCAACTCGACGCGTCAGAGATACAGCCTGGCTGACTGGCTGTCATATTATAAAGCCTTGTGGTCAGTAAGCGCGCATGATTTCATCCCTACAGCCATCCCTATTTCCTTCTTCTCTTTTTATATTCCATCAGGGCATAAATGATCCATGGATCAAAGAACATGTAGATGACATGCTTAAAATATCAACACGTTCATCTGATAGGCCTTGCTCTCTAAGCTCTGACTGAATATTGTAGATGTCATTGTTTCCTAATTTATCATGTGTTGGAGCATTCATTCCAGTGTTAAATTTAGACAAAACGTTTTTCATGTTTTAAATTTTTATAAATTCCGAGTTTTATCCACCGACTCGTAGGCCTATACGCATGAACGGCGCAGTTCTTATTAAATACAAAATACGCAGGTCTCATCAATAACAATTGCAACCAACGGGTATTTCTTGATAACAACGGGAAAATTACCATACTTCTTTGCAGTGTGACCATAATTTGATACAGAGATAATTCAAAATTTGAATACAAGAACGCTTATGATAATTGGATTATTGCAAAGAATCCTTATTGAACTGAATCAACATTATTTTGATATTTCAAAATGATTTGATATTCTTTGGAAATACATGTATATGCATCTTTTCTGTTCCATCGGATCAGGGTCTCAACCAAAAGCAAAAGCTCAGACAAAATAAATGGGGCAAACCCCCTGTCAATAACTGGCGGAAGTGCCCCCCCCCCTTTCCTGTCCACTGAAGGTCGATGTGACTTCACGGGATGGACACATAATACGTCACACAAGACTAGTGGACGGCTCACTAAATGCAGGGAATAATGTACATTCAATGTCATAAAATAAAATTGAATGGAATGAAACCGTCAAATTTAAAAAAGAAAATACCTAATTATCTGTGACTTTTTGTCCCCCGAATTTACAGGAATTGTATTAATTTACACCACGGTGTAACGCTACGAGATAGTTTCATAATTATTTACAGTAAGAGATAGTGGCATGCAAAGTGAAGATGAGATAAATGTATCTGGTCTCTTTTTGTTTTCACTTTATGCAAACAGATTATTCACAAAAACAGGAACTGGAAAATAATTGGCAAAACCATCCTCGTTGTATTTACAGTGGAAGGGGATTTTCCCCTATCCCTTCTCCGCTCACCCTTCCCCCTTCCCCCAGTCTACCCGCCCAACCTCTGTGACCCTTGATGACTCCCTGGTTCGACCAAAGCTTGAAAATGAAGTCTTAAGATCTTGTCTTGGGACTTGATGGATACGGAAGGTAGGACCTGACTAGAAGTTAATCTAATAAACGGTCATGTCAGACATGTGTCTCCAGACTGACATCATATGCAGTTACTTGTCATTGAATCACCCTTCCTAAAGAACACACCGCCTGGACAAGAGGACAAGAAAAAAACAGCGCCTGGACAAGAGGACAAGAAGAAACACCGCCTGGACAAGAGGACAAGAAGAAACAGCGCCTGGACAAGAGGACAAAAAGAAACAGTGCCTGGACAAGAGGACAAGAAGAAACACCACCTGGACAAGAGGACAAGAAGAAACACCACCTGGGCAAAAGGACAAGAAGAAACACCGCATGGACAAGAGGATAAGAAGAAACACCACCAGGACTAGAGGACAAGAAGAAACAGCGCCTGGACAAGAGGACAAAAAGAAACAGTGCCTGGACAAAAGGACAAGAAGAAACACCGCATGGACAATAGAACCAGAAGAAACACCACCAGGACTAGAGGACAAGAAGAAACACCAACTGGACAAGAGGACAAGAAGAAACACCACCAGGACTAGAGGACATGAAGAAACACCGCCTGGACAAGAGGACCAGAAGAAACACCGCCTGGACAAGAGGACATGTTTGTTCAAATTACATTATAATATTTATAAGGATTGGACGAGGGGCGACCTACGTTATATTATAATGTATACCTTTTCTATCGAAAATGAGTCGGATACCTTTGTATAATGGAAGCATCCGCTTTCCTTCATCTTACATCAAAGATCAGAATAAAACAATGCCTACGATATGCAAATTAGACAACGCTATTTTTAGAAATAATGTTTGGTTATATAGTCTTTGCGAGGTCTGGGCTCAACCTCTATATGTTCGAGGAGAAAGCTTGATAATTATTAATAGTAAGCCATGTGTTGGTACATCACTTTATTGATACTCTATAGCAATAAAGGAACAGAGACATTATATGACAAAGACATACAAAGAAAAGGAGAACATAATAAGAAAAGCCAAGGTCTTTACCTGATTAATAGTACATGCAGGGCAGGTAACGTAAAAACATACAAATCACTAAAAATAGCTTTTAAAAATCAACACAAAGAAAGTTATACACATTAGGTAGCCACGTAATGAGATAAATTTTATGATTTATGAAGTATTGAAAAATATTGAAATATAGTAAATGTTACGTTCTTTAGATACAATCGGGGGTAATCCAGACATATAATTACTTGAAGTAACAATAATTCAATTTCGGGGGCTGGAATCAGTAGTATATGAAACTGATATTTCATCATGTTCAAATGTTCGAGGCCTGTGCCCCTTTCCTTGACACGGTTGAAGTAGACACTTCGCACGTAGATGGCACTATTGCACAATGCAAGAAACTACAGTAACAGTTCTGTGCTTCAATGTATGACGAAACTGTGACTTCTTTCCGTAAATTACAGAACGAGCAGATAAGAAAATATTTGTCTTTATTCAATGATAGTGCTGGGAGTTTTAACAAGATTTGCCTTTGCTTGGTGTCAATGCTAAAATATCAAAATTAAAGGCCTATGAATAGCACGATTGGTATCATTTATTTTATACACAGACGTAAATAATGCTCTGTAACCATTGTGCACAAAACTTGCCAAAAATCAATAACTAGGATATGACAAAACTGTGCACTTATTTCAAAAGAATAAAAATAAAAGTTTTGTTCAATGGAATTTAATTTTTCCTTTCCTTCTTTCTTTCTTTATTCCCTCTTTCTTTTTCTCGCTTCACAAATCACAATTGACCAGTTGCGTCTGTGCGGAGATAGTGTGAACGATTAAATTAGTCGAGATCGCTGAAGCCATTCCAAACGACGGATCTTGATACATGCCATGATAGAGGGCGATGTAGCACTTCTCATAACGGTCACCATCAAACGAACGGTGAAATTGATGTCCATCATACTTTCACAATATGTAATAAAATTGAGTTGGTATACTTCATTAATGGAAACAATTAGTATAATGATCTAAATTAGAACAGATCAGACATTTTCATTTATGCCATTGCATGCATTCTGTATTGCCAAAATAACTGTTTACAAACGTTATCATAGCACGTTTTTATTTATATTATAGACGTCATTGGTGTGTATTATCAACGATCATCGATAAAGTTTTCAGTTATGAACTTTTGGAATTGGAAATAGAAAATCTCTCCCATGTGTTGCTAAAGAATGGGTCTATTATATTATAGCTTATTAAAAATTAAAAAATATTCAACAGAATTTACTCTCCTCAATAGTGTACCTGAATTGTAACTCAGGATTGTAACGTGTTATGATAAAAGATTGCAATGTTAATACACTTATTCAAGAAGAAAACCAATCAATGATCTTTAAAGATAAAAAACAAAAGTTTAAAAGATTTCCCTTATGATCAGTTTGATTCATTATTTTTATATAAAGAAGAAATTACTAAAGTCGTTTTATACAGGGTATAAGCTTTTAAAGAAAACAATTTAATTTTAATTGTAAACGATTTATCCCATGATATATGTTACTGTTTGTAAATCCCTACGCAGGATGAGCAGACAACAATTTGAAATTCAACATTAAACACAACAAAGCCAAGACTTGGCGGTTTGTTAATGAAAGTGGTAAAAAGCACCGATCGATATAAGCTCATTGTCGCCCTCTTAATTTACTGTTGTCAAATCACGCTAATCTATTTCTCATACTGGGGTTTTAAAAAATTATACTCATTATTTGCATGTTATTTTGTCGAGAAACCAAATTTTTAGATTTATTATGAATTAAAAAAGAAAATTATTTTCACATAATTCAGGATGAGAAGATATGTATACAGAAGATATATTCGATTATTACCAACAGAAAGATACAAATCAAGAGAAGTCCTTTGTTACTAATGATGAGTTTTCATTCACTCCTATCCATTGTTTATCTGTTTATAGGATAAAGGGCCCTCATTTTTTATGCTGACAACCCACATCCCCGTCCCCCGGGAGTCAACATCATATGCCAGTTGAAATTTTTCTACCCTTCCTGTTTAAATTTTGTTTTAATAAAATGAAGAAGAAGAAGAATCAGCTAATAAAAAGGAATGGGCTGTGTTCCCTCTATAGAGGAAATAGAACAACTTTCGTTAAAATTGACTCTTCATTCCGATATAGCCGAAATGTATTTGAAATCCAACCTTAAATTTGGGTTGCAATAAAGAAAGAATAATAATATAAAATCATCAAAATAGGCCTATACAATAACTTGAGATGATGTTCTTCAAACAGTAATGGTGTTAGAATTGTCACACTTCTTCTAGTGGAGGGGGGGTTGCTTTATAGCATATATCCCAAAAGCTGGATTGAGACCTTGACGCACGTTTCATAAACGATGAGCACGCGGACATGATGGGCCGGGAATTCTTCGCTTCGAGCCTTTCTTCAACCATCTTTTATCCCTTCTCGAAAAAAGAGGAAAATTGCAACATTTTTCAGAAGTTTCAGAAGTTTCGAAAGTGTTGATTCTGTCATTGTAGTTAATCCACGATGACAGATAGACACGTTACAATCATATTAGTCATTTCTCTTTGTTCATATACTTCTCTGTCCTTCAAAATAAAGTATCGGTCACGACAAAAACAAAAATTCCAAGAAGTGGAGCCTTGTAACGGTTATTATTTTTTCTAGATTTTAGCGAACTAAAATGAAAATTTGAGAATTGAAAAGGGAAAAAAAGAAGTAATAAGCACTATGACGCCTTTAAGTGTACCAATTACCAATTCCCCCCGTATGTTAGTAGTTCTATTAAAGTCGTAGTACTACATCCAAAATATGAGCTTCAAATATTACTTTTGAAGATTTTGCACGTTAAAATACTCTCTTAATTAACATAAAATCGAATTTAGTCCGACTTGGGTACCATGATGCGCTCTTTTTTAATTTTTATTCTTTATTTTCTTCATACTCGTTATCCGTAGGTCATAGAAAGCCTGGGAAAGTTTTTTGAGGTTTGTTTTATACATTCTGGCTGTTAAAACATTATTTTTCTAGGTACACTTTAATTTACAGAAACCCTTTACTTTCCAGTACCAACAAACAGAGGAACAACCCTATATCATGTACCACCACCCGAGTCGTACCCCATTTTTCACACCTGCACGCCCCCACCTCATTTGGGCAATCGATTTGAGCCAACACTCGACCTTCCAATCACTTACACAGCATTGCACCCATCCCCCATCCAACCGCCGCGCCGGTCCCAAGCCATACCTGCTTCGTCAACTCACCGACCAGACACGCAGGCCCCATGTAGCAGTCATCCCTCACAGACGATCAGCCGAGCTTGTACAGATGGTAAAATTTTGGCGGGCTTAGATTACAATGTCAGGTTCAAGGTATTCTCATTCGCACCTTACGCTGCTATTCCGAACATTTTCTCCATCTGTTTACACAAATTACGACATATCAGTTACCAGGTATCAGCGAATCTAGAATTTCGCTGGCTTCGAAGTTTGACTGATCTCCAACGATTTGTCAAGTAGTCGTGGACAAAGAGTCCCATAAATCGACATAGTTATTCTTATTCGTACCTGAAAAATAAGCAAAATTACACTTACCTTCATGTCTTACTTCACGTTATCCTTTACACGTATATATACTTATCAAAATAAATTATCAGGCCTCTTATGATCGCATGGAAAGACTTATCATTCATAGAATATGATTTTACGACTTTCATTACCTTAACAGCGGGTTTATGTTATAGAAATGTAATATAGTAACAAGAATAACTACTCTTAAAGGCCACGGTTATTCTTTATCGGACAATATGTAATTTTTCTATCTCGCGCTCGTTTGCTCTCTTCAACGACAAGTCTTAATCTACTTCAGATAGCAGGAAACCTGCATCATTCACATTGCGTGCAGATTTGCGATTGTCTGTATATATAAGGTGAAATGCATGGTTCAGAGATCAAGGGAACATCATTATATAACCAGTTATTAAGCATCAACATGAAATTATCTGGAGGCAATAATTGTAACCTACTTTGAATGAAAGGCAAATATTGTGCACATTAGCCTTTAATTTTTACCTCTGTAATAATAATATTATAACCTAACTATTACCACGATTACGTCCAAAACATAGTCAAGGAAAAGGATAAATAACTTTAACATTTAATTTTCGCACAGTATCCTGATATCATCGTGAATTGGGTGTTAAGATTAACATGATTTATAGAAACGTGGGTGTTCATGCAAGGAATGTAAATGTCTGATTGAAGAGTCTAGAGGTTGAGGCGCCATTTTGTTGTATCTGTCGTCAGGCGGGCAGGAGGATTATGGAACCATTGCCTGTATTTGACACGTGATCTGGGTCAGGGACATGGGTGGCTAGATTGCAATCATCTTTATCTGAGGGATGTAGATAGAGGTGAGAAGGTTCAATGGACAATCCATCTTACCCCCACCCCCTTTAAACTTAAGATTATGTACATTTACAGAATACAGAGCAATGCGTATGATAAACAATTTTATAGAAGTCATAGAGACTTTATTGGGTTTATGTGGTTACTGTTTTACCCCTCACATTTTACTTTCCTCAAATTGTTTGCTAGATGCCATGAAATGCAAAATTTCTAAATTCTCTTTCCTCCATAGTTACGAGCCTTAAAGATACTAATAACTACATGTCCCTATTGCAGCCAACATCAAATTCTGTAGAACTGTGCAGGAATTATGAATATGTCATGAATGTCCTATCTGTGAAATTTTAACATTAGCAGTGTCCTATTATTCAAATTATGCAAGGAAACCCATTTACTTCTAGACTTCACCGTCAGACACTATTGAGTGACTGACTGATTTTCCTTGGTAATAACATACATAAAATGAGCTGTAAAGGTACATGAGCATTTGTCTACATCAATAACCCACTTCTTGTAATGGCCAAAATTAAACTGATTGAATCTTTGCGCAGCATAACACGTACGACCATTCGGTAAAGGGTCTGAAAATCAGACTATTACTTAGGTGATTGCAATCACTAAGTCGATTCGACAACTAATAGTCGTTATTTTCCCACTAAAAGCCATTTTCAAGCCCTTTTTTTGAGGGAAGTTTTAAATTAGTATCGTCTTTCAAATGCCGTTGGAATTTAACCTTTTCATTTTTTTGGCCTGCAAATGGGACATAGTACCTTTAAGTACTACGTTTCCATGAAAATTAATGTTGTTTCATACTCTATCAGAATTATTTATGGGGATTACCATGCATGGTTAAAAGCTATTTATTTTTAAATTTTTCATGAAATAATTCTCAAACCCGCTTTATACTTTGTATAATGTATTGGCTTCATCTATCCTGAAAATTTAAATGTGACATTTTATCGAAAGAACGGTTTTCAACCTGCATGTTTCATTATAAGAATAAAACAATTTTTTCGTCCCTAAAATTGGTTAAAATGTATTTTTGTTGGATATTTTCCTTATTTATTAATTGCAGGACACAATCACAGTTCATATTCATGTATGCAATTTTCAAAGCTCCAAAGCTTGTTACATCGTAATGTCATTCGATAAGGAATCCCATCATCTCTTTCACTGGTACTCCATTGATGCCCAAAGACATGGGCGTACATGGTGCTTCTGAGAACACAATCGTTTATCTCCCCCATCTATCCATCAAGCATTTAAAGTATGATCACTCAGTCATCATCGTGACAGGCGTAGCAGGAATGGTGCAGCGCCCTTGACGTAGGGTACGTATAGTTTGCCCCTTCTCTCACTAATAAAGTTGGAGGGGCACGTGGTTACCCCCTCTTCTAATACAGCGGAAGTGGAATATAGTCGATTCGAGTTTCCGCATTGGATGGATTATTGGTTACATATGTCATTTCTTTTGCAAAAGAAAGCATGTATCTCGACGCTTTCATCTCAATCATTTCTAAAATTTCCAGCAGACAAACATTTTTCCCATGGGGTTAATAATATTACCATTATCAAATAGTGATTTTATTGAGAATCTTTTAGACTAAAAAAAATTTAAAAATCCACCTTTCTTTCGTAACCAAAAAAAGAAAAGAAAAGAATATTGAAAAACTCGGTTTCAAATGCAAACCTATCAATTCATTTGTCTCCTTCACTTTATAATATCCCATAATTATGTTTCCTCTAAAAGATTAATTGCAAATGTGAATCATTTTAACTGTTTTACACTCCACATACTTTCATAAGATGTCTTTCATCTCCTCCACAGGGGCGTAGTACTTACCCCCTTGCCCCCAAAAGATTTCGAAAGCTTGTTTTACCTCGGGACATGATGAATGAGATGGGAAGAGATTTTGTGTCGATGGTTTGCTATTTCAATCAGATAATCTCTGACAACAAACCCATCGTGTAGGATGATGTATCATCTACGACAGACCATAGTAGATCATCATTCCACACAGGGGTTCTGCGGGGGCGCTTTGCCATGTCAGTTCCAAAGCGTGATAGCAATGCCGAACAGGGCGCCATTCATTGTTTTAATCTACCTTTTTTACGTGTGTGTGTGTGTGTGTGTGTTTTTTCTCTCTTTCTTTCTCCCCATTTATATACCATGCATATTTCACATTAGTCCCGACAATTTCACTGAAGTTTTGCAATTTATACAATATCACCTTGGACTAAAAACTGTTGAGATTTTTCACGACTATATACGTATACTTAACATATTTTTCGTTTATTCTGTTATTTCAAGAATCGTTGGGCGTTTTGAAGTGACCAAATAAGAGAAATATTATGCATCACCACAAATTTAGATTCAGTCTTTTATTGCATTACTTAATTTACGCTAAGTGTTCAGAATTACAGTGTCTGATCATGGACCTACTACGTCCATGGTCTGATCAACTACAGAGTACAAACCGATAGGCCTACCCATAATGGCTCTGTATACCATGCTTTTGCATCTACTAAAATGTTGTAGGTGGTCCCTCGTTCCATCTACAAATGACAAATGAAATTGATTTTGTAGTCCGGTATGTAAATAGAAAGTTTTCTTCGACATCTTTCTCTCTCTTTTTCTCTCTCCCTACATCCCTAACTCTCTATAGTATTCTCAGAAAGTCATACAAAAGCGTTGTTCATCTACCTATAGCCCGAGCTTTATACTAAGGTATTTGTTTTCCGAGTTTAAATCCCTTTCCTAGTTTTGATGGATGCAGATGGAAGATGTGATCCGACGTACGGGATCATGGTGAGCTTCCCCGCCGAATCCGCGGGGGACCCTCATCCAGAAGAGAGGGTTCTGGCGGACTAGAATTGGTTCAAGATTTCTAAACTTTATCGACCATAAATATACTGTCTATACACATTTTCATATCGGTGATATGTATTTCACAATAGGTATACGCTTCGGTATTTTGTCCTCGCCTTTATCTCTAAAATAGGTGGTATTGTCTTTTCTGAAGACGAGACTTCAATAGTTGATGTAGAACGCATATTTTCCTGAATTCTGTAACCGATTTCTCCCCCCCCCCCTTGTTCACTTGCTCAGTATTCTATCTTTTTTTTGTCAATTCCAAAAAAAAGAAGATTTAAGGCAGCTTCACTCGGTTTCTTCTCAGTTTTTTCTCATGTTAGATTTCTATATTCATATCAATATTTCAATGCAGACACAATGATATATTTATCGATCTAGAGGGAATCGTTATATTCTTATAAAGGCCCTTTTAATGTTATTCTATTAACTCTGTTTACCTCATACACGCCAATGATTCTGACCGGCAAAATGAAGTTTAACACCAGGAAACCTTGTATCCGCTAAGGCCTTGCACTTGGTGTAGCATCGCACCAATCTTGAAGATTATATTTTTTGCGTGAGATTCAATGCTTCTGATTGACGTGAAACTATACCAAAATGATGAAGGGGGAAGCCACGACACTTTTGAGAGAGATGACGATATTATTTATGTGAAATGGATGTTATGGGAACTATGGAAATTGATGAAAGAAAGAAATTTCAGCTGGACTTCTATCATCATACCATGTCTGATCAGGTGGATGCATGCTTATTCGCTGCGGGCTACATCGTTACTCTCCCGCTCTCAAAATAAATACATTTATTCCCAGCAACAGAAATCATACAGCGAAATTCCATGGTTATGATATGGAGGTGATATCTAGATATCTAATCTCATAGATGTAAATGATTGTGTGTAATTTCTTAAATTATTTCACAATATATTGGTATTATCTTCTTCACCGGCTCAAAGATGAGAGTATCAATGACCATCACTATCGTCACCACGATCAACTTGGGTTTTATTGGCATCTCATGGTTGGTACTAAAGATTAGCGTTTTTCATCAAAATAATTTACCACCAATGTTATCAAAATCGATGTCATGCTTTCCAATTCTTCTACACTGATACATTGATTCATCAACATCATCATACATGGTGCATGTAAACTACACCAGTGCTCCAATTTTGTTTTGTCCCACATCTCTATTCTGCTTTCCTCAATATATCATAATCCTCCAGAAGAAACGACAATCTCCACCACTCATCATGTTTGACATAATTATTCCTTTTCATTGTTCATTCCTCTTCTTTCTTCCAATTTGATTCTTCTATCCATCCTTCTCTTTTGTTCCTTTCTCTTCTTTTGCTTCCCTATAATAAACAAAATCCAATCATCGAAGATACTAAACAAGTATCAAAGAGAAATCAATACACAAGATGATATTGATGAAAAAAAAAACGTCACAGGGACGGAAAGAGCTTCAGCATGCTCGATGGAAAGGCGAGGGCACAGAACTCTAGACAAAAAAGCATTCATTGCATTCAGACTTTCAAGATCAAAGTCAAGCGCTGAATTCGGATGATAACCAATTCAAAAAGTGTCTAAAAGGAATTCATCCAAATAAACTTCACCTATTTCTTCATCTCATCTTAGTCCTACATCACCCAGAGATAGATGTAGGTCAGAGAATCTTGCCTTGACTTAGGGTTGGTTTCCTAATGGTTGTCTCTTAGCTCCATTGTTGTTTCAGCTTTGCAGAGGTGTGGAGAAAGTTGCCGACAGAGCTACCTAGATTGAAGATCCCTGTAATATAAATTATGTCTATGGTATGTCTCAAACTTTGAGAGACGCGGAGAACAAAATATGGAAGCTCTTTTGGTATTCAGTGCCTGCTTCCTTCTGTAGGGGGCATTCTTCATCTAAATTCATGCACTATAATTTGTTTGTACATCTTTGATTGTAACCTAGCTCCTATATGAAGAAAAAATACCTCAAAAACATTAATATATCTGCTTTGGCATAACATTTAGCCAATAATCGGCAGCATATATTTAGAGGAAGTGTTGAATAAGAATAGCCAAAATTTTCCTAAAATAAAAGTTGTGCAGAATATAACATTGCAGCTAGTATCATCAAACACTGATAGCACAATGTCCATTGATATCAGAGCAATATTGCACGGAGCAACAAACATATAACGTTTTTCCTCGTATCTTACATTATGCAATTTTTAAAAAATTGAATTCATAACTGCTTAACACCGGTTAAATTATAACAAGAGTTGCCTTTAATTTTAATAACATTTTAAAACGTGAATTTAGATGGCATTAGTGCGTGGGATGAAAAATTTCCTTTCTCCCTCGCAGCTAAATGAAGTGATATCTCTCAACCACGCGACGCGAGTCCTAAACCAAACTGTTTGTTGACTTGGATTTAAAGTACGAAGCACTGCTATCTAGACGTGATATAATGCATAAAATCCAAAGTGCTGAAAGAAATTATCAAGTTAGGTATGATAATAATGCAATGCGGAGAGAAATTTTTTATTTCTTGCATTCTTCGTCTTCACTTTCGTTGTTTTATCGCATTCAGATATCAAAGGAATAATGAGCATAATCATGTTTGCTGTTTAATATCAATTATTCCTTTTCCCAGTTGAACATGAATTTGAAAAAAGATAACAATAGCATATAATCATTCTTATTAGTCTTATTGTTACACTCGTTCAGTTTTTATCAAGAAAACAAAGAATTCAACAATTGCAAACTCATACATCCATCTTCGACCACCGTGACTGGCAAATTTAGTTCAGCGTATGGTTTAATGATGCAAATTCATGATTTCGATGCCTTGTGGCATTAAGGTCAACCTATAGTATATGGGAATAACATCAATTTTGCATAGATGTCAACAGTTGTCAAAGTATGTCACGTTCTTTTTAATGTTAAATTTGAAATATCCATTAAATCTATATATTATAGCACTGCTCAAATGAGGAAAACACAGATAAATATTGTTAATCAATTAAAATTATTCATGAATTAAAAACACAGACAATTGGTTCCGAATGTTAATAATAGAAGTCGGTGCGATAAAAAATAAAAAAAGGTCGTAGATTAAGCAGAAATTTACATTTAAGGAAAATAGAAAGTCGCAATCAGACACATTTGGCGTTGAAGCATGAAATACAATGTCAAACTAATAACAATTGCGCCGACCTCACGACTGTAATCATGACCTCATAAGTTCAAAGGTCATGTTCGTGTCAAGTGTACCAACATTTTGCATAATATAGCAGAACAAAACATTCCCACGAGCTTCCCAATTTGACGTGTGTTGATGTAAGGGCATTCATCAAGTGAAAAGACAGCGGGAAGTTACAAGGATAGCCTAGATTTAAGCTCTCCCAAATATGATCTGAACGATGCACAACGCAAGCAATGACAGAGTGCTATCCAAATTGACAACACATCAATTCTGGAATATTATCAAACATCAGGGAACAAATCAATATCTAACAAAATCTGATTATCAACGGCTCCTTAACATGCTCAATGCGGATAAACTTTTACTTTCAATTTATGAAATTATGGTTCATGACATAAAAGACTATGGGTCCTGAGACCGAGTGGGCCGGGGGACGGGGGGGGGGGGCATCATTCTTCATAAATGGATGAAATGCATGCCATATTACATGTATAAGGGGTGTGGGAGGGGTTTTGGCATCTTCTTTTCACCTCCCATTTCTTTTTCCGTCCCCCTCTATTTTCTTTAGACATTTTTCTCCATTTGATAAGGTGGACGTAACCCCGCTTCCCTCCCGTGGTATGCTACTGACGGTCATTGTTGTATAAAGCAATTGAATTTGTGTGAAAGAGAGAAACGTCGGTCGTTATAGACAAATTATATTGCAGCTATATCCCAAATAAGAACATATTTCGTCTTAAACCAAAGATTCTTGGAGCTTCATCCAGAAAGAAATGTCCAACTTGACTGAATCACTTTTTGCGATTCAGATTTTAAAAAACTAGGCTAACTTGGATTGATGGATGACTGACTTTAACATTGAAGCTGACCTAATAATCATAACTACGGCTTCTGAAGTCAAAGGTCGTGTGAATGTCACATTTACCTTCATAATGGTGAGACTAGACAGCAACATTATTTTCCTACGAACATGCATCTGTGTGCATTGCACTAAAGCGACGTGTGACAAACATGTGGCATTTCGGTTAATTTCGGAACATCTTTGGAACATTCTTTTTTTTAATTAAAAATGAAAAATGAAAAAGTTTACTCTATTTGGAGTATTTTTTAGCCTAAGGAGAGGCGTTACGTCTCAAAGTGTATTGTATATACATTATACAATCATGATTATATGTCTCATGATTTGATCAACAAGAAGAGAAGCTTGTGAGTTCAGTGCTGTTCCTTCAGTATCGGAGCAGTTGGTACTTCAAATCTACGTCACTGTGTCATAAAAGTTCGAAACAGGGGTCAAAGTTGCCAACACATTTTCAAACATCTCATTTCTTGGACTCCTACGAGAATCGTAGGCACACATTATTTTACGTGGCAGACACAAGCGCAGAATATATCACTCATCGGATGAAAGCTTGAGTTTTTATTTGAATTCTTTCAATAATAGAAAATTACTGGGATAATGTAAAACTAAACCCATGTCAATAACAAACGATTAAAAAAAAATATATGTTAGGTTCAATACTTTTGATTCATTGTACTTTGGTCATAGCTTAGTAAGCCATTATATTTTAATACACCTTTAATTCTGATAGCTAGGTGAGGTTTACTAAAAAGTAAAACCATGTTACACTACCCCCCCCCCCCTCCCTACCCAGCTCTCCGGCTACAAACGCTGGATACGCCCTTAAGTGCCCCCATCAAGTGTCAGCTTGAAGCATCCTCCTTGAGCATTAAGTTATCGGTCGACCGTCAGGCAAACATGACAAATAGCCATCGAAAAGGTCCATCGTAACACGAGTCTTCCAAATCATTGGCCTTCATGTCAGGATCACTCGCATGCGGGGCCACTGGGAGCAGCGAAATGTATTCCTCGGTGACTCGAAATGAATGTATTTATCATTCCATCTGTCGAGAGCGAGACAGCGGCGAAATTAGATATGGACCGGCTAGTGACATAGCCTGCTTCAAGGGACCTATGATGTTCCAAGTTCAAAATTGGCTGGATAGTATTGCTATTTCAATGTTTTTGAAAAATAACGAACAAACAAGATATTTGAACTTGACTCTATAGGCCTACGTACGCAAGAGACTAAATTACTCCCATACGATGAAAACAACTTAATCATTAAATATGATAACTGACAGACGATTAAGGTAGGCCTTAGTCAGTCTAACATTTTTGTATTTTTGTGGGTGTAACATAAAGTCAGTACAGACTGTTATGGAAAACAAGACACCCGAGAAAAACACATTAGTGTTTCTCAACAAATTAAATATGTAGCTTACTTCTGATAGCATGTTTTCTCCATACACACACTTCAAAAAATAAACAAACATAGAAAAAAGTAGTAAAATGTCTCTTTGACATACTGAAAAAGTCATCTTGTTTGAAACTCGCCATGTTGACATTAATAAGCAGAATTTAAGAAAGTTTAAACATATAAGTAGTGTTCATAAAAGAGAAAACGCAGAACGAATTTCACGAGTCGATATTACTAGTACAGTCGTATACGACACCAACTTTAAAAAGGCCCTCATTCGATTTCATATTCAATTATTTTCCTATATAAAATTAAAAAGGGTAGTTTGGGATTTGATATTTGACTGAAATGAATAACCTCAAACGTACTTCTTTCTTCAATTCTTTTGGTGCTTCATTTTATCTCTCTTACAAGAATACAATCAATGCTTCCGTTTCCCCTCTTTAACCTCTGTCACTATTCTTGTTGAAAATTTATTTAAGCTGCATTACCTTATACACGATCATACAATCGGATATAGTCACAAATTAAAGCATTTTGTTTTAATTTCAAAACCCCATCACACAGTTAATATGTATCATCGCTAGTGGGTGGTGAATGAAATCCATTTATTGATAATAAATAGGCTCATAATGCAGCAGTTGACATACACTGCCTTATGGCATTTACCAAGTGATTGGATTGGATATCTTTATACCGCATACAACACCCATCCTCACCGCCTCCAAAACAACTTTGTGATTAATTACCAGTCGACTTCAAATGCATGGAGCTAACTTGTCTTAGACACCTTTTCACTCACAGTTTACAGTTGTGACTGGTTCACGACAAGACACGGAACAGGGAGGCCATGTTTTACAGAATGTATTTGGAAGTAGGGTCTTCGTGTCTGTATACAGTACCAAACGCCAATCATATCATTTCTTGTTGATGAAAGTAACTGGAGTAAGCTAAACAGACGAGGGGAGAAAATTGTACGAGCGAAAACACAAATACACAGATCCATGCGGGCGGTGAGATAGAATTCATTCTAGCTTTTTAAAACATTCGTATTCTTTATTTTGAACTCATCCTCATTATACGAGAAATATCAACGGCCCATTGGATATTAACAGAAACGTCAAGCCAAAGTTTAAATAAGTGTTGATTATTCCGACTGTGGCATGAAAAACTATACCGTTTCAAGAAAACAATTAGCCAGGTGATGTAAAAGCAATTTAATATTTAACAAATGAAACGATTATCTGACATTAAGTTATTTTAAGAGTCTTTCAAACCAGAGAGTTATAGTAAACTGGGACTGTTATTGTGTCAGGTCGAAATTCTCTATCTTCATGTTAGTCAATTAATCCGTTACTTAACATGAAACGCACCCAGATTTCTTACCAGAAAAATTCTTTTTGAGAAAAGAGAGAATGATTGCTTTCACGAATTCAGATCAAACTTACAAACTACATGACTTGTATAGTTGTATACCAACATGAAATATCAGGTGTGACTAAGCTTCGTTATTAATTCTAATTTGTTCAGCTTTATAAAACTTTATGTAGCTTTTCTAAGTAAGATTTTCATATTTCCGTGAGTGTGGCATGTCTTGCAGCTGTGTGTGGTGCCAGGTATTTGAATTTCCCTCGTTCATGTTTGCCAACATGTCATTTCAAGCTACAATTGTACAATAGTTACTTCCATTCGGAGATTTCTTACAAAAGGAAAACGCAGTGTTTTTGTCAGTCGTGGACATGCCCCATGGGCGAGTGGGAAGTCGTCGCTTGAGTGACATACTGGCGTGAGTACCACTTTAAAGAAGTAGTAGAAATGGAAAGAAAAAGCATGTGATTGTATTCACTTACCTCCACTCGTCGAGGGTCTATGAAGGTATATCGCCCCGAGATACTCGGCTAATATGGCAAGCTAGGCTCCGTAGAGTCCCACCTGAAAGCCCTGCTATACGTCTAAATCCGCCAGCAGACGGCAATGATCACGATCAAAAATGATTGTTACCAAACAGCCTGAAAACGCTCTTGTTTGAAGAAGTTCTGGGAAATAAAACTTTCTTGTCGCTTTTGATATTAAAAAAAAAGGTTTTGATCTGAAATCACAAGGATACTGGCAGGGTGAAAAGTAGAGTAGTTGTTCCAGCGCGTCAGGAAAAGTTTTGTCTCGTCAGTGTGGAACTAATCCATGTTATTATCCGTATAGTATTCTGTCTGGGCTTCCCAGGGCACAAAGAGAGGGGGAAGGGGCAAGGGGTTAAGCCCAAACCCGTCTGATGGGGGTTTCTTCAATCCGCTACACGAATCGAGGAGAACACAATGAGATGTTCACTCGCATCAACTCTGCAAATATTAGAGCAATAGCTGTGATGTTAGGGGGTAAAGAGACATTGAAGAGGAGGCGGAGAAGTAAAATGTTGACTGAACTGCTTAGAGCTGCTCAAATAGACTTCCCATAAAATGAAAATAAAGAGAAAATGCAGTCAATTGACAAGTACCCATCGATCTGTTCCAAATCACACTCGTCGAAGTAAGGAGGCGCTGTTTCGGATGATGGCTTAATTGAAAAGTAAAATGAGCAGTAAAGAACTGGAACGGTCAAATCCAAAGAGTCTGGTCTGGTCCATTCCAGTAGACGACCAGGGCATGGAAAGCGACTGCGATGGATGAGTGAGTGTTGACTAGCTGCTCGCCTTCGAACAGAATGACCGCGATATCCGACCGGGTGCAATGATACTACGCGATCGTTGCACCACAAACCATCGCGAGCCGTCTGCTTCAACTTGACATACTCATCGATTTCGCTGATCTCCTTTAGGGACTCACGGGGAGGTATAGTCATTGAACAATCGTAACAACACTGGGGATGTTCCTCACCAACCCTCGACTTGCCCTAAAACATGGGAAAACGAACTTCCACCCCCTGCAACACTCCTTTACCCCCCACCCATTCAAACATTGAACGTGTCATCGTCATTTTTTTTACCATTACTGTCAGTGGCGTAGCTGTGAGGGGAGGGCACTCGTCCCATAAAATGGCAAAAAGTTACATTAGGAAACAGGAGGAAAGAATTATGGAGAGTGAGAGAGAGAGAGACAGGGTGACAGAGAGGGGTGTGGTGGGAATGCTGGACATAAATATTGTGGCGGCTCCATCTTTTCTTAATCCATCTCTGACAATAGGGCCTAATAATTGTTATCATTCACATTCAGCAAATGCAGACCCACGCAAAACATGCCACAGTGATTCTGTGACATTACCTCGTTAGCACGAAATGATACGGGGAGAAAAGTCAAAGATTTTTTTTTCTCACACATTTCCTTGATGTTGTTTCCTTCATTCTTCTTCTGCAAGTCAATATTTTATAGGCGGTATCTGAAAGTTATTAAACACTTTTTCTTATCCAAACTGCCATTATGTTAGAATTTGTCATAATAAAATCGAAGCTGTTCAAAGTAAAATTCTTTTGTTACACTACATTTTCATGATTTACCATGCATATCACTGGTAAAACATGAAATGAAGTTAAACTGAGAAAAAAACCTCTTGATGAGCAAAATACATTATGATCAAGGCAATTTTGGCTTTCATGATTCCCCACTTCCTTTTATCTTATGTTGATAATGAACGAACATGTATCTTTTGATGTTTTTTAAAAGAGAGTGAAATAAGTAAATGAAATGAAATAGTTTGGACCATGAATTCATAAAAGTTATAAACAAATATTTAAAAAGATACAATACTCCTTCTGCGCAGGCGACCACGCAAGTTAAAAAGTGCAAGTTATTTGTTCCGCTTACCGCCATGCACACGTCATTCATCTCAAAGTCCCTCCCAAAAGTTGTCCTGCTTCTCCCCCCTCTCTCTCTCTCTCTTAAACCGCAACCAATACAGACATGAAACGGAAATGATCTCACTCATCCTCCACCAATCTTCTTCTTTGATTGATTATTATTTGACATAACGGGGCTTAAAGGACCGCCCTTTCTGACTATAAGTCCAGCCTGCTTGGAGGGATGGGGTAGCCTACGACGAGGCGAGATCTAGTTTTCATTTCGTTACATTCAACAAAATGGCGATAGTTGAGAAGTTGATCTCCTCCCTGACGTATGACAAACCCATCCAAATATTAAACGCTGTCATTGCCGACAGCTTAAAGCCAAGTGGTATGTATCGTCAAGTTCAGGCCTGGTTCAAACGGGGATAAATCGTTTCTGTATTTGTACAAAAATACAAAGCCGTTGTTTTCACAGCTTGCATTGATCTTGGCGGATTTAAGACCACAATTCTTTCAAGTCATTCCGGGATTTCTCGACAGTGTTTGGTTCTTGTTGTTGTTTCACATGGCCATGATGATTGAAAATAGGTTATTTTGTGAATATCTGTCAATGTTGCAATATTTGTAAATGCACACGTTGACGGCTGGGTTGCTATCAAAACCAGGTAAGGTGTTCAAAAAGATTCGAAACTTAAACTTGAGTAAGGAGAATGCGATCAGAAATTAATGCAAATAGAAGAAGACGAAACACACTAATTGGGTGAGAAAACAGACCGTGATAATTAAACAGCAAGCACAATATGCCGTCTCAAAGTCGACGGAACCATTACGAAAATGGCCCATACATGAAATTTAAAAAAGGCATTAAATTTGAACCCTAAAATGCCCCTGAAACAGCACCACAAGAGGTACAACATGCAATCAGATGGAGTACATTTTATCACACTTTCCACTGTGTGATATCGTTCTTAGCGTTTTAAAGCATTGAACCCTCATCTAATTTAACATAGTGATAGAAATAGTTTATTGAAATAAAAGGAAGGAACATTTTTACAAAGATTCTAACTGCAATAGAAAGTGCATGTCACGCCTTTGCCATATATTCTCTCCATTTCTGAGATGACATTTGGGGCGCCATAGTAGTCATCAATCGTTCCGTGAATTATACATTTTATTATAGGCGACTAGGCGTCCAAATGATACGGACGATCAACACTTTCGAATCGGTTCGTCTCGACTGGTTAAAGAAAGAGCGATCAAGAGAAAAAAGAAAAGAAACGAAAAGGACTCAAGATAGTTCAATTATCACGAAGTGGGATAGGGAGAGACAGCAGGGGCGGATCCAGCCGGCGGCAAGGGAGGGGGCCTAAAAAGGGGCCCACTTCGTGCGAAAATTTGAAAATCGAAATTTTTTTCCACCGCCACCCCTTGGGCGCCAGGGGGCCCAACTTCTTTTTTTTTCAAAAAAAGGGTGTTTTTACCTGTTTTTTCTAGGGGCCCCGGGCCCCCCCCCCCTCCTGGATCCGCCACTGAGAGACAGAGAGATCAAGATATTAAGTAAATTGAGAGAAAACTTGTGGGTAGAAGGTTGGGAGAGAGAGGGAGAGTTGGGAGGGAGGGATAAAATAGAGGGCTGGCGAGAGAGAGAGAGAGAGCGCGAGAGGGGGAAAATAGAATGATGGGGAGATACAGAGAGAAAGAGCAACGGAAAGGGATAGAAAGGGAGGGGTGGAGAGTTTTCATAATCATCTCAATAAATTCATTTCCTCTGACACTCATTCCTGCGAATTATTTGTCACTGTGAACGTTTGTTTGAAATAAATGTCAAGCAAATTGTGTCAAGAATAACACAAGTGCGCGAGAAAGCTGACAGATGCCCTTAATAAACACAACTAAGCAACGGCTATATCAGCCATAAACAACATACATTACAGTGCTGCGACAGCCACTGGTATACGGTTGTGATGCAATTTTACTTGTGTAACGTAAGAATGACAGTTTTGTTTTAGTTTCTTTTCTTTTTATATCAAGGTAAGAAGTAAAAGACTTTAACCATCAGTCTTGAAAAAATCTTCCATGCTCTTATTCAAGTAATTACTTCATAAATCATTGTCATCTTTCCCTCATGTCTCACTCATTGTATAAGCTCCTCTCTCTATTTTGTTCTCTCATTCAATATATTATAATCTTTATTTAACATCAACAACATCTTCTCAAATTTTCCTATTATGTTTGCCAAAGTTTTTATCTGTCACCTGCAATTATATTAAATTAATTATGTTAGAATATTAATCAATATCACTCATCTGCAGAATACAACACAATGTCAATGACCACATCAAACAGTCAATTTAATTATACTTTTATACATTCATTTTTATTGTATGACATATTGATTTGTGCACATAATGTGTTAGACAACAATTTTGATATGTATAATATATTTAAATTTTCAAATGAACGGTAGAAGTATAGTTTCCTATTGTTTTTGCCATGACCATATTTAAAAGAAGGGAACATAAAGCTAGCAAAACAATGTTCTAAAGACAAGTCTCCTGTACATAAAAATGGGACTTTACTATGAAATTTCATGATTTTGATTTGTTCATTTTTTTCTATCTTTTAAGATTTCAGTTTTATAAGGGTGATTGAAAAATTTCTTTATTTTCCAACATAAAAGAAATGAAAATACAACTTATTAATAAAGTTTTCTCATTTTATAAGTTATTTCCTTGATAATGTTTAGGTAATAACTTACATACAATAAAACATCTTGTATTAACTACATGTATATAGTCATAACATTACTATCAATAACTTTTTGGGTTTAAGAGATATTTGTAACATTACTCCAAAGGTACCTGCAACTTTCCTCAGATCTTTTTTTTATAATTTTGAAGTGCAAATGAATGTGATATGATTTAAAAGAAATGGTTTGAAACATGTACACTAAATTACAAATATGAGTGGGAAGGTTTATAAACACAAAACATATAGTGACAGACAAACAAACATATAATTTGGCTGATGCATAATACATTCAAAATGACAAGATTCTAAACATTAAACAATGCTCATCAAGTGTTACTTGAAAACAGAGAACATATTTGGAAGGTAAAAGTTCTATTCCATTTACATGATAAAAATTCAGTCATTGATAAAAATGTTTCAATTCACAAAAATATTGACAGTTATAAAACAAAACAAAACTAAAATGAACGAAAATTTTCCAAATTGTCATGCCCATTGCGAATTTGCACCTCAAATCGCCATTTAAGATATTGTGAAACCCCTCACAATTTCAATAATATAATCATAAGTACTGTAAGCCAAACACAAAGGTACTCATCGAAATAAAAACAAAGTTCAACAATATTATAGTACAGTAATATAATTATAATCAATATCAAATATACAATTTGTACAAATAAGTGAATAAATATATCTAATGATGAAGATAAATAAAGACTACCAATTACAAACTAAAACCTAACCAGTACTTCTTTGAATTTGAAGAAAACAAAATCCTTAATGTCTTACGTTTTGAACATTCATTCTTGCACAAACTGTCAATATATCCAATGTATGTCTTTATATAATATATTACACTGTATGAAGGCAACAATATTATTTCTCGCTATAAATTTTAATATTCAGGAATAGCATGCTATTTCGCAAAAAATTATTCAGTTCGCAATACATCTTTCGTTGTTTTATCCAGGTATTTAAAATAAAATTGATAAAGGTAACGCTCTGAAAGAATGGCACAAATAATGAATAGTTATTTAATAAAACCATTATGACTCTATGCGTGGCACAATTATTTAGCAAGACACTGTCTCTTTTTGCTACAAGATCGACATGGTAAATATTATATAATCGTAACTGGTACCAACAATGATGGTAATATAAAATGTACCATCTATTTTGAGTTTTAGAAACAAAAAGGCATAAACTACTTACACCCAATGCCCTGCTTCTGTACAAAAAATTCCAAAATGCACTGCTCTGTTCCTTTTTATAGCCTTGATTACATTTGTCAGTTCAGATATTATTATTGCATGGAAATTCACTAATTCAAAAACGTAAGTGCAGATCAGTGACTTCAAATACTGATTTGTCAAAGTGTGATAGTCAATGCTTGTTGTTCCATGTCAAATTTATTAGAGATATATCTATATACATGAATATACATTGTAGGGCATGTTCTAGTATTGCTGCATATGTAATAAGCAAATAAATTGATATACTAATACAGAATGGATAAATCCATCAAGAGGATTAATATCTTTTCCTCAAAAAATGAATATGTAATGAGACTGTTATTTGTCAAAAGACACATATGCCTAATACAAAATGTGAACACAAGTCGTAAAGACAATCAGTATACTGCAACTCGAAACAGATATGAATACAGCATTCAATATTTCTAAATTCCACTTTTTAATGTACCATATTTTTTCAGCAAAACTGTACAGCACCATAAGGGTTAGAATACGTTATATTTTTGTTTATTTCAAATACCAACATTTCAGTTATTGTTTTCTCTATTGTAATTACTAGCTCAAAAGTCGTCTGTTCAAAGCGAGAAAGGTGGCAACTGTTACAGTTTATGAGTTAACACCGTCCTGGCTCCAAACAGAAGAAATTAGAATGTTCTAGTCAGTTTTAAACTAATGTTTAGCACTTCTTCATCATTTTACATGGCAGCAACAGTTTTGAGCACTGCCAGTATAGGGGCTAATATTTTGTCACCATCAAGCAGTAAAGGCACGGTCTAACTCTCATAAAGTAAACTTTGAGATTTTGCCAGCTTGTAGTTTAAAATGTTGAGCAGTCATTCTTTCAGTGCCATATAAACTTGTATCGTTGTTGGTGGGTCATTTTTAAAACCTTTCCCAAACCTACAGTTTAAAAGTATGATGGTGTCATGCAAACATAGCTTGAGTTTGGGGGGTTACAATGATGTAACTCCATTCAAAACCTCACTGAGCTCATATTGTAAAAGCAAGCTTTGTTTCCAAATCTGGATATATATTTGTTGAGGTTATAATCATATCATTCTATCTTTCATTACTAGCCTATAGAAGAAAAGGGCCAACTATTCTGTATTATGTTAAAATTACGGCACACTATACAACCAAACCGTTATCAATTTTGAAAGTTGTTGTATTTACGGTTATGAAGATGTATCTTATGTTGATATCAAATACCTGTGTAAGACCACCAAAATCATAACTTTGATGGATATATCTGAAAAAAGTTTGACTTTGCCTAAATTTGGTCATAGTTCAATTGCATTGTGTGCAAATCTCTTAACACACCTGCTCTTAAATATATCCCAACACGAGACAATGCTTAAACATGCAGCATAAAGGAAAGTAAAAATATGATGCAGCAGAAACTAAAATATACAAATTAAAATTCCCCTTCTTTTGTAATTTTCTATCTAATGAATTGACTTTTAATGTAAGCTGAGCTATTCAAATGATATAATTGTGATATAAGCATTGATTAGATTATTTGTGTGTATGGAATGCAATAAACAAATGTTTTTTATACAAATCTTCAAAAGTCAAGAAGACCATGCATATACATCATACACAACATTTTTACATTATATACATCTTTAGCATGCTAATAAGAATGACCTATAGTTTCATATACAAGCTTTCTTACTGAACATTTCAAAAATTGTAACAATAGAAACAGAATGGCAAGATTTGAATCATTTAGAGTTGATTTCTTTCCATGATAATAAATCACAAGAATGGACAAGAAATAAGCATTCTTTCTCTAATGAATCGACATCTAAGTCTGATTTTTTTTTTAAATTAAAAAATTATAAAAAAATTAAAAAAATAATAAAAAATTCTTTCATTACTTCTAGATGCCAACAAATCTTACTTATTTGTTTCATATCTATTTATCTGCCTCTGTCTATTCTACTTTAAGCTGATCTAGGAATCATTAAAGACAAGAAAAGAAATATTCCACTCTTAAAAAGCGCAATACCTGAGATATCAGAAAATACAAGGAGAAAAATGAGGCACAAACATAGTAAGTATCATGGGATGTCCCTCCAATGCACTTTTAATGCAGCTTGCATGTAAAAATATCTACTTCAAACCCTATCTTCCTAAGATGGGATTAACAGCAAATAAAAGTTGGTGGGAAGCATCATGTTGAAAACTTATAAATATGTCATTAAATCTGTTAAAAAAACAAAACGAAATATGTTCGAAAATGCTATCTATAATCACGCTTTTGTAATAGTAACCAATACCAGATCACCTTAGTAGAAATCATTTGCTGGTCATGTTGACAAAATAATTGTTGCTGGTTTGTTCAGTTGGAAAAAATGTAAGAATTAGACAAAGTGTCTTTGTAATATTGACAGGAGAAGGCCCCCATGCTATACATGATTGCTAAAAATACATCTAAATGAGCTATGAACAATGAAGTAGTCTGTACATCTGGTTTCTGTAACCCACTTCATGATTAAATATAGCTATCTCCCTTTCCAAGCAGACGATATATCACCTCCCCTCCTGTGAGCATAACGTGCCTTGGTAAAATGACACTTGCACATCAACCGTCATAAAACCTTACACAGGTGCAAATTCAAAGTCAGCGAGTCAAGGGTGAGGTCAAAGGTCAATGTTAATTTCCATATTTGGGATAGATACCAAGGAGCCCACATTTAGGTGTGACTGTGATATGCGAAGTGGGTGCAGGTCGATATTTAGTGAAGACAAAATGTCTGTTCCAGACCAAAAGATAACATCCTGCTATTTTTTTTTCTCTCTGTACAGCTACATTTGTGTCAGGATGGTGGCCATTTCTTACTGAATAACTTCTTAACTTTGCTCATTTCCCTTTCTTTTCCAAATAAGTCAGCTAATGAGAATCAATATTTAATAACTACATGAGACAAGTGAGACAGAGAAGGTGTTTAAAATGTATCCAATAAATTGTGAATCAGGAATTGTACATGATATATTTACTTCTTGGTAAGACATTAATTTTAGTGAAGAAATTAATCTTGTGACAGCTTTTCAACATATCTTTTTTTTTTTTTTTTCAAGTCAAATTTTTCCTCTTCATCATGCCACTTCACATAAGTGCAAACAATCAGAAAAGAGCTTTCACAAATCAGGGAAAGTTTTCAGACAGGAAGTTGACACCAAAGTACTTTGAAAGTAATAATATATTACACAAACAATATGTAAATCTTTACAAAGCTCCTGAAAATGTAAAAATTCAAAATTAGTGAATATACATCATTTTGTAGAACTGTATCAATTTTGAAGTACTCGGATCAAGAAGAAATTTTTTAAAAAGTGTGGAATGCACTGATAATCTAGTACTCTATGAAATTTTGATATTTTCATTTAGAATTAGATAAAATGTGAATTATCAAAGCACCAAGTTAAGATTGCTCACAAACCATTCCAACACGGAAGGCTCTAACCCCCAATCACATATAAAGAATATACACTTGTCACTTGCAATCTGCAAGATAAAAACAAAAAGAGTGCTTCTCTGCTTATCTTTGATTGCCTAATAGATATTGCAAATTTCAATCTCCTCTGATAGAGAATATTAACTGTTCAACATCCTCCCTTGTATGACTTGTTTAAGTTCATGATACTTTCAGACTGGGTAAACTGTTTAAAACATGACTTCCATATCACATGAGTATTGCTCATATCGGCAAGTCGAATAAGACCGTGAAGAAAGTAGATATGTCTTTATACACTGGAGCTGGAGGAATATCTGAAGCTTGCTGTCCAGTCTTCACAGAGTCACGCTATGAACCCCTCCATGGAACTGTCCTGCAAAACGCTGCGGATTGAAAAGACGGTGACAAGGATTATGATGGTTTCATGATTCAAGATTCACTTCTTACATCCCAAGTTTACATCTACAAAACCCACATCAGACCGACAACACACCGAAGTAGTACCAGTGAAAAAAATACACGGGGGCTCGGGGCGAATTAGCCCCCGAAATGCTAAAAAGAGCCCCCAAAAATTTGCATAGAGTTCAATGCAAAACAAATTAAAGAGTGTTATTTTCATGCAAGCAAGCTTGAAAAGTAGCCCCCGAAATTTTTAAAGTATTTTTTCCCTGCACCGAACACTGCCTGAATGGCCAAGAATCGGGCGGTTTTGAAGCCGGTTTGAAGTCAGTTTGGCAGTGCGATTGAGGTGAAAGTATTCACCAACTTCATTCTGGATATTGCAGATAACCATGGAACTATAGAACATGTCTTCATCCAGTATGAATCTCCAATAGAGTTGCCAAAATTAAAAACTCAATTGGTTGTACGTGGATGGCTAATTACTCATTTAAAATAGTTAAAAGCCACAACTTACCTCTATGCCAGAAAGGATTGATAGTTTGAAAGAAGTCACCCAATGAATTGTTTGCAATTTTAATTTTAACAATTACTATAAAATAAAGGGGTGCATTTAGTGAGAAAGCCTGTATTTGCTTATATACATATTTGTATGGTATATAGTATATGTGCATATACTTTTTTTTTTAAACAGAGGTTAAAAAAAAGATTGGTTAATCATTGGTGAAAATGTTGAATAGAGGGGATAAACAGCATTGATATTCATACTAGAACATCATAGAAAAATAGGACAAGGTACATATGAAAACACACAGCCACTAATCATTTAAAGGAGTAAGAGAAAATAGTTGTCAAAAGGAAGTACCAGTCTTTAAACACAGGTTAATTACCACAGCCCAGATCAAATTAGTAGATTGTTACTGAAATCACCATTAAAAGAAACACATCCACCTCAATTACTGGAGTTAGTGAAGATGATTTTATTTACAGCATATATTCCAAAACAGAAGTTTAAAGTTACAATATTTTGAGCAAATCAATATTTCACACATGATATCTTCAATTCAATATCAAGTATATACAGTAGGGTATTTGCTTTAAAAAAATAACCTGTATATATATCTTATGTAAAGCCATTTCTAAAAATATCTTTTGTGGCAATAAAAGTACTAATGGGTATTAACATCTCAGATCAAATTTCTTATAATGACACCAATAATACCTCATAGTATCCCCAAAATTACATCAGTGTTATACGAGTTGACATTATCTTATTGTCTGTTTGGAACCAGAAGGTGTTAACTCATATATTTTAACAGAGAGTTAGTGCCTTTCTGGCTCTAAACAGAAAATATGAAACATATACATAGTGTAGTCACTTTTGTACTATAGAAGGGTGCAATATACTGAAAAAATATTACAAGCCATTCAAAGGTTTATAAACTTACACATAGCCAACCACAATAACCCACACATGACAAGTAAGCATTATAGAATAAAATTAAAAGAAAAGAATATTGTACATTTGGAATATCAATTTCTAAAGAAAATTAGACAGTTTACTTATGAATTAAACAGAAACCAAACACCCAGGAATAGCTTGCAAACATTATCTGAAATTGTCTTACTAAGATTAAGAAGTGCATTGATTTATGGAGGTTTGCTAACTTTCAGAAGAAATGGAGGATACATGTGAAAAAGATATATTCAAAGCTTAATATAGTTGGTATAATCACATTTTCATACAGTTAAATATGTTCAAGCATATATCATATTCACAAGAAAAGAAAAGATTCCTATACAACCCACTACAAACACCAAAATAAAATAACACCAAAAAATACACACACACTTATTTTTGCAAAGATTAATGCAACATCAACCAAAACCGATTTTCATGTGCAGAAACCATGTGTTCTAGTACCAACTAAAAAGGAATCAAGACCATTTCCCCCAATACTTATTGGAAGCATATTATTAGAAGTCACATAAATCTGTACCGAAATTGGAAATGACAGAGAAATTGATCCTTATCAGTCAGATTTTGTTTAATTGACAACTGACAATTTAGATGTTAACTTTCATTGGGACAAGTAGAAGTGAATAAGGATCACTATGTACAGGATGAGAGTACAAAATAGTTGTAGATCATCAAATTGGGATTTTCATAGAATTCTGATAACTGTGTTGTGCAACAATAGCCTACATCGAAAGATGAAGTGGTCATTCAACAAAAGCAAGACCCAAAAGTGTTTTATTTACATGTATTCATGCACAACAAATAACAAATATATATAAAAATTAACAACAAAGAAGAAAGAAACAAACAAACAAAACATTAGGGAAAATATATTCACACTGATTTAGCAAGCAGCACATCATCAAACTAAATGCACACCAGTGAAAAAGTAGTAGAAGGTATTATTAACTTTGAATCAAGATTTGGTTTCTAGAAAGGGTTAGTGCACCGACAACAATTTCATACAATTACTCCTGCACACTTTGGGGAAGGATTACTGCAATATCAAAGATTAGTATTTTAGTGCAAGCATGCTTAGGATACAGTTATACAATATCAATTTTTACCAATATTTATGCATGAGGGAACTTGGGGTAGCAGTATAGAGGGAGCCCTGCACTAGGCCCATATACCATCCTCATCATCCTGGAAGCATGAGGTCAAAGGTCAAAGAAGGAAGACATGAATACATTAAAATACAGGAACAAGAAAGCATTCTGGGGACATAGAGGTGGTAGCATTACCACAATGTTTCAATTCATTACTATCAGGAAGTAAATCAGTGAAAGGATAAAGAGTTCATTCTAGGAGAATGAAGTAAATTAAACATTTCTTGTTTCGTTCAACTTAAATAAGTCAAAATGAACACAGGTTGTGACATAGCCTTGCGTGTTATTCAGTGCCAGACTAATAGATGGTGAGAAAAGGGGAAAGTATAAAGTGCTTGAAAACACCTTTTTATATAGTTCTATGAAATTGTAATCTACTGAGTAACAGAACATCATGTCAAAATTCATTACAACATTCTATCACATTCATAAAAAGGTTAAAATTATACCTCTTATAATATCTCTCATGAGGTTGCCATCAATAGTGACTTCACAGTGCTTTTTGCATCAATGATATGCACACTATACAGGCAAAGGGCCTTCATATTTCTTTATTTCAATCTGTTTAGCATATCAGATATCATTACACATGTCTCATACAGACAAAATTTTATAAAACATCAATTTTCTAAACAAAGAAAATTACATTCCTCACCACACCATGACATAGATTTAAACACTTTTACAAATTGCAAAGTAATATGTTGTGACTTATATTATTTCTTGATAGAAAACTTGTTGCAAATATACCTCTTGTGAAATTTAGTCATGTTTCAGACAGAAAATTGTCTGGTCTTACAGTAGCTCAAAGTTCCATTCTACAAGTGACTCACTCAATCAGACCTATAGTCTCGTATCCAAGGATAGTATATATTAGATGAATTGACAATTATATTCATACTTTCATTTGTAATCCTAATATATACCCTTGTATTATGTGCCTTTGGAAACTCTATACATCTTGTGATGGTCTTTGAGTTTAATCTTTACAGGAACTTGTAATCAGAAGTGAAGTTTGATCTCCTTCTGGTTTTGACAAATTCCCATGCGATATTTGACCTAATTTCAGGGAGCACATTGAAAATTAAATAGAGCACCAGATCAAATATTTGGGTCACAATGGACCAGTGTAACTGGTAGCAATATGAGATTTAAGAGAATTGAGAAAAGGAGAAATCATCTCCCTAGGGTACTATGGTGGTCTTCAAGACTGCTTTGAACATCTCTCTATTTAAGATTACCTCACAAGGAAATTAACAAGAAACAATTATGTTGCTTTTATATTTCAATTTCATGCTGTAATGTTCACTCTAATCTACTTCTCTGTCTCTGTCTGAATGAGTGTCTATTGGTCTCTTCTTTAAATCTTGAGAAGAATATTTCATGGTACATTACTACCTGTCCACAGACATATACTCTCTATTTCTATTGATCTATACTTCACCTGTTCACCATTACTGATATAATTAGTATGTTGAGAGCCAGACAGTGTTACTTCTGTGTTAATGTTGGCCTGTAGGAGTTAATGCCTATTTAGCTCTAAACAGATGAATTCTTAAAGGTAAAGACCAGTTTTGGAAACGCCCCCCTCTCAAAAAATGAAATGGAAGCTCTCATTACCAATCATGTGAAAGAATATGTTTTGACTAATACGTGATGATACAAATTTTGCCGGGAAACCGCCTACTAATTGATATACTTGGTAAGTTATTATATCTATTTGGACCGGATAGATATCACGCACGTGTCGTGCACGTGTCGTGTAGTCCCATATACATCTTTCTGTGTACAGTGCTTGTAACTTTACCAAGACTAGGCCGAATTTCTTATCATTTTGATGATTCCAGAACCTTGCAGTACACACCAATACTTACATGCTAGATGATCAACCTTTTCTGATCGATTCCACAACATTTCTTTCACAATGCAATCGCATGACCAGAACTGGTCTTTATCTTTAAGACCAACAATCAATCTGTTGCTCAAAATACACCATACAACAAAATGATAGGGTTCGTACACTTGTTCCCTATCTTTCAAATAACACTGACTTTCTCTTCTCTTGCTTGTCTGTGGCTTCTATTTTCATCAATATTAGACTATTAAGTTTACACTCAAAGAACGTTCTTCTTTCTCATTACCTGTATTTTATCAATTTTTTCTCCTTTACTTCCTCCCCTCTCTATATATCATATAAATTTTTCCTGCTTTTTAATAAATATTTGTTTCTTTCTATATGGAGATCATTCACCTTTCCTAGATTCGTTCATGCACCCTTCTCATCCATTCCCTCTCACAATCTCTAGGCCTGTCCCATCCCCCTCTCTCTCTCACTCTCTCTTCCTCTCATGCTGCCTGTCTTTGTCTTATGTGTGTCTGTCTGTATGTGTCTGTCTCTCAGTCTCATCCTCTCACTCTCTCTCTCTTCCCCTCCTATGTTCCATCCTTCCTCCCCATTTCACCTGTCCATCCCCTCTGCCTGTGTTTCTGTAGGATATATGGCTGTCATAATATTGTTCCCTCTTCTCACTCTCATGGTTATACTTCCTCCACCCCTAGGCACAGACACACTTCACACAACTCTTTCTCACCATGGCCACACTAACTTCATCCCAGGAATGGAAATCATGATTTCATTGAGTCAATCATCTGGCAAGAGCCAGAAGGGCATTACAAATCTGTGTTTGATGATTAAATGCCCTTCAGGTTCTGAGCAGACTACATCATGGCTACTGATCACACTAGATTTCAGGCTTTGAATATTCTACCGAGAACCAGAATGGCAGTACATGTATCATATAAACGAGTTAACGCCTTTCTGGCTTTAAACAGGAAATGTCATGACCCCACTGATATCATTAATCAATGTTCTGCTGAGAGCCAGAAGGGCTTTCGATCATATATTTTAAAATACAGTGGCTCTCAGCAGATGCGGTACAATTCACTGTTCTTCTGACAATTAAAGCCTGGAAACATGCAAGTATTAATGCTTGTGTTCATTCTCAAATCAATCAGTAGCTGTGTACGGAATGGAGGTTAGTTTGATGAAATACATAGAGATGCAAAACACAAAATAATTAAATTAAATATCTTTTTTGTAACAGTTTGTTTTCCTCTTGAAAGTCAAATTATCGTACTGACATTAGTCCTATAACATGCCATTGGGACTTCCTCTTCCCTTTCTTTCCCACCATTCACCCTTTCATCTCTCTATCATATTTTTTTTCTGCCCCTGCCACCTCCCCTTGCCACCCCCCAATTCTCTCTCTCTCTCTCTCGCTCTTCTAATGTTGTTGTCGGTTCCATTCATTTCTCTCTCTCTCTCCCCCACCTAATTCATACTTTTCTTGTTTCATCTGATGAGTCTCTCTCTCTGTTTTTTTTGTGTCATTCATCATGACTCTCATATGTTATGCATTCGGCATTACCTGAATTATATGAATACATTTTGGAAAGCTAGGCAACAACATAGGAAAGAATTTATTAAACATAATTTCATTAGAGGAGGATGTTGTCATATTTCCATAGTTAACTCTATTTCTCTCTCTTTCTCTCTTTTAACTCATTCTGTACAAGAACGAAACAGGGTGGGAGGGGTATTTTTTGTATACGTGTATTAGTAGGTTGTATTTAGAGAGTACCAAAAGCAAAGAATTCAGGATACCAAAATATCAAAGCTGATTTCTAATCAAGTTCTATCTACATGTACTTTAAATTTTTCAAATTCTGTTGTGTTGGAGAGGGGGAAGGTCAGAGAAAATAGTTGAATGTCATTAGGTTGTCTTCATCAGCTCGAGATTGCCAAATAACCTGCTATTTTAACTATCCCGATCGCAAATTATCCAGCTAATTTGCGTCTTCATCAACCTGCAGTTGCAATTAGCGGGATATTTAGTCGAGATAATCATCCCAAGATATCTTGGGCTAGTTTGCAAAATATCCCGCTAGTTGGCAAAATATCCCGCTATTTGTCCAGTGCGTCTTCACCAGCCCGAACAGGAATAGCAAATCGTAGTCCAGAAACATTGTTTTAAAGCTAAAGTAATATCAGTCTCAAGAGGGAGCTATACAACATAAAGACTCGCACTATGCGCCAACGCTGAGCAAAATATCTCGAGCTAATATCTCAAGCTTGAGTTTCGAGCTCTCGTTTCGAGCTCTCGTTTCGAGCTGATGAAGACGCGATTTGTAACTTCGGGCTTATTTCCCAAATCAGAAATAGCGGGCTATTTGGCAATTTCGAGCTGATGAAGACATACCTAGTGGGTCTCCCAAACTGACAAATTTTGTTGGGGGAGGTGGTTGGTTAGAGAAAAAATGGGTTGTTAGTACCCTTAAAACTTTTCAGTGTTTGTTGTGGGAGGGGGTAGGTCAGCGGACAGGGTTGTAAGTAGCCTCCAGACTTTTCAGTTTTTGTTGTGGGAGAGGTAGGTCAGAGACAAAGGTTATAATTCACAAGTAGCCTCAAAACTTTTCGTGTTTGTTGGGGGAGGGGGATAGATCCAAGAAAAATGCTTGAATGTCTAAAGTTTCTCGTCGTCGATGGGTGATCACTATAGCAAGAATATCCTACCTGTTCTGGTGTGATGGGAGAATGTTCCATGTGTGGTGATTTTTCACCATCGTTGTGGTTGTGAAGCAGTTTCATCCTCTTCTGTGTCTGTAGAAATACAAGCAAAAAAGAAGAGGTTGTTATTCTATCTCAACATCTATCCTTCATTCAAAATTCTAGAAGAACATGGCCTCCTATATGTTTTATCTTTATTCAGTCATTACAAATACACATAAATATTCTAACCCTGGTGCATGCTCATCACCCAGCACAATAAAATAAAATTAAAATGGTCTAACTGGTATTGTTTACAAAATGTTCATACACAGACAACATATTAAGCAACAAAGCAGAGAGAGAGAAAAAAATTGAAATACTACAAATGTTACAAGCAAGCTTAACATCTTTTTTCTTTATTCATAAATGACTAATTTCATAAACAATGATACTTCAACCCAATAATATTCCAAAATGCAAAATATAACCGTAAAGTGCATTAAAATTCTTTGCAAGTATAATATGCACAAACAATAAATGTTTGTTATATATTATCTACAAATATGCACAAAAATTACACGGAAAAATATGCTGCTTGCTATTTTGTACAGTAACGAGCAGCACCAGCAGGTTACGGATTCAATTCTCTTTTCATTGAAGATTATCTGTTTCTGATAACATATGCCTGGGATTATAGAATAAGTGATCATTGAACACCACAATGTTGGCTTGATGACGCTCCTACGGTAACCATATCTGCCATGTATCAAGTATGCAATGTTTACACATTGTGCATCTCACATTTAATAGCATCAGACAGCAGACACAACCTTTGATTTCCCCCACATGGCATGAAACCATGCAGAAAAGAGAGACATTATAATTGAAAAGGCTTTAATTACACATCACTACAAAGCAACTCTTCCTGAGAAAGTGACCCATAGAGAGCAAATGATTTGGGACAAACCGTCTCGCATTTCATTTCTCATGAGGCGGAATGTTCCACCTCTGATTGCTTATAGGGAGAAGTCAGTGCCACATCCATTCTTCATCTTTATCAAATGTTGTTTGACTTCAGGTCAGAAGAAAACATGTCATCTGCTGATGCCTCTTGGCATTATGCTCTGAATACTTCAATGTCTACCCAGACTACTCATGAATGCATGGAACAGATAACGAATGTAGTATGTACACAGTGCCCGGTCTCCTACTCGTTCCCCACCCCCTTCCCCTAAACTGCACGTTACTCTTGACAGTCACGTTGTAAATGAAGATATCTTATTTTCATATTGCAGCATACCTCTTGAAGGAAAAAAATCAATGACTTTTTTTTTGTATATCCCCCAAGTTTGCAGTCATTTCGACCGTTCGTCCTCACGCTCCTTCACTCTATCTTCATTTTCAGTCCTTTTTGCTCTTTATCTACCCCACTCTTTTTCTGTTTCTCCTCCCTCCCCTTTGTCATCCAATCTCCACTCCCTGAAAACATTCATCTACATGAGGCAATATTTTCAACTCTCTGCCAATTTATCTTTTCTCAACAACTTTCCATATATCTACTTTCACTTCTTTTATTCTCCACCTATCCATCTTTCTTTCTATCCATTCACCTGTCAGTCAGTCTCCCTTCCCATGTGTGCATCTTTTTCTCTCTCTCTCTCTCTCTCTCCAGCTATTCTACTATTATGTCATCTGCTGAGAAACAGAAGGGCATTAACTCTATACAAAGTGATATGAGTTAACATCCTCCCAGCGCTCAGAAAATGACATCCTCTTTTGACAGAGCCAGATGAATCCTTGAATCCTTGAACCCCTGTTTCCAGAAATCAACGCCCTGACCCAGAAGTCTGCACTACCGGTAGACAACATCAGAAGTCAGATGGGGCATAAACACTCCCCTCTCAGATTCTCACACCTACAACTGAACAAATAGACAATCCTCGGGCCTACAAGATGAAAATTGATTGGTTTCAGATCTATTTCGCGGGATTAGGAGCTCGGAAGTGAAAACATGCATCTAATACATCGCAGACTATGTGGTGGATGGAGCCACTGAGGTAATAATTCTACAGTGCTCCATTTTTGTCAAGATTTATGAAAATTATCTGAATTTTCTGCCTTCTTGCATGAAATCTTCCATCTGTACCTAAATATTTTTGGACAAAAGGTAATGCATCTCCACCATTTATACTTGAATATTAATGACATGTATAAGATATCGTGCTGTTCAGGTATATTACAACAATTTAGATGAGCAGTTCTCTTTAGTCTAATTACTCATTAAGCATCATCATACTCTGCAAGTCTTGAGATTTCTTAATGGAAATTCAGATATGCTTGTCCATTTTCACTTTTTCTTCTACCTTCAAGTTGTTTTTGCCTCTTTCTTTGCCTCCTTTTTGTTTCAATTCCAGATCTCTTTCAACTAATCTTCCATCAAATTTTCTCATTACCTTCCATTCCTCATTATCCTTCATCTTATGATAGTCTAACTTCATCTAGACTGAAAGGAACGACTAAAACATGATCCTCCAGCATCAATCATATAATTTCTTTCAGATACTCTGGATTTCTCACTTTTTGCATTCTCTATCCGACTCCTATCTTTGGCTTGGACTTTGAATGAAGACAATAATATCTGACAGGCCAAGTCTATCCTTCTGCTAGGTGTAGACAGATGACCGCTGCTTTGACCTACGACCTAACAGGGTGCTGCTCCCTAGAGGCAGTTTAGACCACTATTTGGATACCTTCCCATGGACTTGAGATGACACTAGTCTACTTTTCTACATGTACATACATCTACATACTACATTTTCATAAATCAATTGTGTCATGCTTATGTTTTAAAATTGTATTGACCCATTTTCCTTGATAAATTTAATCTTCTTCAAATAATTAATCTTACCATGTGCTTTCTAACTCTGATACTGACTGTGATGCATTTATTTTTGTGTTACATTTTTCTGAAATTGCAATAAAGATGAAGAAAGTCTGTTGCTGAAGACTAACAAAGATCTTTTTGAGAAGTAGAGAAAATACACCTGGAAATAACAGGCTGAATGGGTAATTCAAACTGATTTGTATTTAGACAATGTTTAAATATGCAATTGATCGTAGGTTAAATTATCACGGCAGCCAGCCAAACAGGCGCATTTAGAGTTTACCCCAGTTCACAAACCTCTTTGAATTATATGGCATTCTGGTTTCATAGTGAGATAAAAAGGGTATCTTATTGAGGAAAATTTGATTCAAACAGCTTAGTTGAATCCAAGGCACATTCCCTTTTCACAAAATTGTCTTGACGCCATCTCATAAAACTTGGGGGCACTATACAGATATTCAAAACTATCTCCCATTCTTTATTAAACTAGCAATACGTAAAATAATGTCATCTTTAATAATGGTGATGGAAGAATCACATGTTGTGAAAAAGTGATGATCATCATCATGACGGTTATCAAAGATAGTTACTGATAAAAATACGGTTGATACTGATGATGATAGTCATGGAGTTGGTAGATTGATGGTGGTGATTGCGGAGGTGGTATTATCAAAACAGTAGGCCATATATTTCCCAGTTCCATTATTATCACATCCTAGAATACATCAATAAGAGGATACCTGAGGTAAAATTTGGGAGGGTGGTTTACAACATCTGATGAAAGGCACAATGGCATGAATTTGATATAGAATTATATGAGTGAACATCTTTGTGGCTATCAGCAAAAGATTGGAGATGGTGTATTGGGGGGCTCTCGAGATGGGGACAGTGACAGAAAGGGGCCCTAAATAATGCCTGAATACCAAGCCAGCCAGAAGCGATGTGACAGGGCATACATTTTCTTGCTCTGGTACCGGTAGTTTTGTTGATGGTAGTGAACTTGAGCGTGGAGGTGGCAAGTGAAATGGCCCATACAGCACACAAACATCCCTGGAGGTCAATCAGTTACATGGCATCATATCGCCTGCCTCCCCAGGGGAACATGTTTGCTTTCCCTTGCAGGCACCATCGGTAAATAAGCCGAACATTTTTTCAATTTAAAGTTTTAAAATGGTGGGTTCAATAACGGAGACGTGATGGCTCAGTGGTAGAGCAGTGGCCTCTTAACTGGGAGGTTCCTGCCTTCCTGGTTTGAAACCAAGTTGATGCACTAGTGCTCTTTGGAAAGGACTGAAAGCAACCGGTCCCCTGGTTGCTTACTTACTTAAGCTTTCTTAGCAGTCGGGTAAAACAAATCAACCAACTATAGCTACTTGATATCAAGTAGCAAAAATGTATCTGCTTCTTGAAAATTAATAAACTTTAACTTTAGAAAGCATAGGGCATCCCTGTCCCAAAATAAATAATGGTATTTCCAGTAAACACACGATACGGATACAGTATTGAGTATCCACAGGATAATAAGGATTGCACAAGAAGTAGAAGTGGAATAGAGGAGTGGAAATGAAGAGGTATAATACTGCTGAATAAAGAGCACAAAGAAAAGATGTGAGACTGAGAAAAGAAAATTTAAAACAGAATGACATCAGCAGACAATCTTTAAAAAAAAACTGCAAATGCTGATTGGAAAAAACAGATATCATGCTTGTCAGGGAGCAGGTATAAAAATGGCAGAAATGTTGAAAGAAGTAAAAAAAAAAAAGGGGGAAATATTTCTATTGGTTGATAGATATTCTTCCTGAGAAAGTAGAAAGAGTGGATATCCTGGCAGGGGACGGCCCCAAAGGACAGGGGGATTAGTGGTACTGTTTGGTTACTCCCCTACAGCATGTTATACAGCAACGAATCTCTGAGACAAGCCAGACATGGGTGAGGGGAACAACCTCGTTTCAGAAAACTGCTCATTTTCTTTCCACTTTCTATTAAAAATGGCATCAATATTTCCTCATGTATTTGCTATTTATTCATCCATAACCTCTACTTATTCTTGAAGTTTCTTGTCAACATGTTTACTCTCCTTTTACAACTCCTTCCATAATAATATGATTCATTCTGCTCAAAAGGCAAAGCGAATGATAAAGAATTCACACACATAATTTTATATTTTATCATTTGGATAAAATTCTTCCAGATAATTCCAATAATAATTGCATGGTTAGTAGAAAGAGATGTATTGATACTGTTGTGGCTGCCCTGTGTAAATGAGACAAAAATATTATTATTTAAAAATATAGATTACACAATGGAAAAATGGCTGATCAGTTAGAATACAATTTAAAGTTGCAATATTTCACCTTTGCATGACAATTATCCCTTTCACCAATATAATAACAAGACCTACAATAAATAGTGATTATTTGTAAGAGATCAAACGAGAAGGAGCTGTGGAAACAAATGGTAGAAGAAAGAATGAGACCAACTATCTTCCATGTAACTTTACAGTATCATATTTGTTTTATTTACAAAATCTTGAACAATGTCAGGTCGACATCTTTGTCAATATCCTACAGGCCTTACATCTCTCTATGGGACCTGCTGTCATGTTTTTAGAGTGTCAACCTCATAGTGCACTGGCAAATTCTTTAGAAAATATTTTTTTGTAAATCCAAAGACATGCACTTTTGCAGAAGCTATATTATAGGGCATGTTTTGTTTGTTAATTTTTTTTAAATCATTAGATAACAGATTTACCGATTGAAAAGGATTAGAGAACTTTAAGCAAATATTAGAAGGCTTGATCTCAAAATGTGCAAATGTGGGCCAAAAAAATTATGAGAAGAGCAATTAGCAAAGTACATAACAAAAACCAATTATAAAATAAAATATAAAATGCTATACAAGATTTTTTGTTTAATATTCATGTGTAAGTTGGTACATTGATTGACTATTTCAGTCAATTCTTATCTGTTGTAATGTTATAGGTTGTTTACATAGAATTCTGTAGTTGACAGAAAATCATGGAGATATCATTCAGTAATACCAGTGTGCTGTTAGTGATGTAACGACAGGGAAAATATCAAGATTAGAATGATTAAGAAATTTGTATGTCAATGTACGCTGCTGCAAAGCCGATAACTTTAAGGTTAAATTCTAGCAAGCTCCCAGTCTACAGACTGCTAAATGATACAGGAATTAAGAAATGATATGTCTATAGCTTTTACAAATACCAGTACATGTAATCCACCCTAAAAAAAAAACTGCACCCCACTCAATGTAGACCTATATGTATATATGTTCTTCAAGTCAAATTTACAATTAGATTACAATTAAGTTACAGTTTGACACTCAGAGTGTATTCCTTCTTTTCTGTGAGATTATTAACACAAGGTCACTAAAATTAGTAATTCCAAGATCAAATTCATAAATTGAAACCCTGCATTTGTCATTCTCTGTTTCAAATTAGTATCCATGTTTGACTCGGTCCTCTATCTATTGAGGGTACGTTAAGACCACCCAGTCCGACTAGACTTGTATCTTGCAATAGTATCTCTATTCTGATATAGTGCCATTCACATCATCTTCAACACTTTGATAATGAGAATACAAGTTTTGGCACTCATGCAAATCTTATATCACATGAACTGTTTTACATGGAGGAAAGTTTCTATGAATTGTTATGAATTCAACAAGTTTTTAAAGATTGCTTATGAAATTTGCTGTCCTACAGGAATCAGTCTTTATCTTTTGGAAGCTATTCTGATTTCTTGAAATGAAATCCTACTTGAGAGGAGGAGTATTACAATATGCAATATGTGAAAAGGTCTCTGGTAGGTTAGGTAGCCAAGCCTTGTGGTGATTGAGGTGATCACATCAGATGGGCTGTTTACTACCACCTCCAAACTAAACCTGACGTTCTCACTTTACCAAAAACCACTAGTCTGAAATGCACAGACATCCAGTCAGGGGATATATATTCTTCCATCTGCATGGGTAACTAAAAATAGCAATTACTATCAACTTCAGTGACATCTTATCAATAACCTGGTTCTGAATGCCATGTAGATACTCCACTTCTCAGGAGGGCAAGTGAAGGTTTGAAGACATCAAACAACGTCTGCTAAATTTGTGAAAAGATGACTGGTACTACAAAATCGGAGAATCGCGTTGAAAAAAGCCATACTTAAGCTTTTCGTCTTGTACTCATCAGAGTAAAACGCAAGAATGAACAGAAAGCCGAAATCGAACAATATAAACGGAAACTAAAAGTTACTAAATGTGTGTAAAACCCAGCAAAAAGTCGCAAAAGTGTTAATCCTAATTCAAGTGCCTAAAAATCATATTACCTAGAGTATCAAGGTTACAGATAAGTACAATCTAGCCCTTTGTTTTAAGTGTAATTTTGTTTGATTCATTCTAAATACCATATGCTAGATTTAAAATTGTCCTTTTCCACTTTATAAAACCTTTAATTTTCCTATGCCACAGAAAGCTATTGAAGTCTTCACATCATCTTTTTAAACTTTCTACCTAAGTTCAAGCTAGAAAGGGGCTTGGAGCAGCATACTACCAAAGTAGCAACCAGGACACCAGCTACCTCAAATATTGACCCCAGGAGTGAGATGGCATTATAATCGGGCTTAGAGGTAGCTTGAACTTTCTTCAAAGATACGTTGGAAGTGTAATCCTACCCATGAAAACTAGGTCCACTTTGACCAGGTCTTAAAAGTTGTATAATTCTAATTCTGCCACCAATGTGCATTCAGTTTACAGATTTTTCAAACTGAGAATGGGGCTTGGAGCAGCATACTACCAAACTACCTACCTAGACACCAGCTACCTCTCATATTAACCCCCAAGAGTCAGATGGCATTATAATTTCCAGCTTAGGGGTAGCATGAACTTTCTTCAAGCTATCATTGGAAGTTTAATCCTACCCATGAACACGAAGTCCACTTTGCCCAGGTTTTAAAAGTTATATAATTCTAGTTCTGTCACCAATTTGCATTCAGTCTACAGATTTTCAAAATGAAAAGTTGGCTTGAAGCAGCATACTGCTAAACTACCTACCAGGACACCAGTTACCTCTCATATTAACCCCAAGAGTCAGATGGCATTATAATCAGGATTAGGGGTAGCCTGAACTTTCTTCAAGCTATCATTGGAAGTTTAATCCTACCTATGGAAACTAGGTCCACTTTGACCAGGTCTTAAAAAGTTGTATAATTCTAATTCTGCCACCAATGTGCATTCATTTTACAGATTTTTCAAAAAAATGAGAAGGGGCTTGGAGCAGCATACTACCAAACTACCTACCAAGACACCAAATATACCACCTACCTCTCATATTGACCCCAAGAGTCAGATGGTATTACAATCGGGCTTAGGGGTAGCTTGAACTTTCTTCAAGCTATCACTGGAAGTTTAATCCTACCTATGGAAACTAAGTCCACTTTGACCAGATTATATAATTCTAGTTCTGCCACTAATTTGCATTCAGTCTATATATTTTTCAAACTGAGAAGGGGGAGCATTCAACTAAAGTACCTACCAGGACACCAGCTCACTCAAAGTATACCTTAAGGTGTAAATGACAGAGAGAATTAAGGACAGAAGAAATCCCTGCCCCCTTGAAGAAAAAAACACCAGCAGAAACTAAGTAACTTTTGCAAAGATTAATTGTACAAGTATATCATATAACATTGAGATGCTTACTAGGTTATTTTAAGACATACACTCATTACACTATAAAATATGACATCATGTATTATTAGCACCTGGTAGATCCTTGTTGATGAAGAACTGAAAGTATTAGTAGTTTGTTGGGGTATAATCAACAATGTATATAATGCAAAGATGAAAACAGTGGGTTAAGTATGAATGAATGCCTGTAAATATCATCAGAATACAAGTGAAGTATCTACTACTACTACAACATGTTCGCAACTTTGTCAACAAATAACCAGTTTGAATGTATATATCAAGCAAAATCTTTCCTTTCTCTTGAAAATAGTCAATTGCCAATCGTATATTATGTTATGTCAAGACCTAGAATATTACACCATAACCTACATTTATTTTCGATCATAATGACAATTATCTCCATAACTGCATTAAGGAAAAAATCATATTGCATCCCGGCCTAGGGTTGGAATATGTACAGATTGCAGGTGCCAGCTCTGTACACTTCCCTACTGATGCATTTCTTCAATGACATTTTAGAACTCTAAGATGATCAGTGTGCTCACTGCACGTGATTCCTATTTGAACACTGGATGGGAAGCATACAATATAGATGGCTGAAGGATAGTTTTCTTCTACAACTAATGAACTTTTTGAAGTATGATACAGTATGATTGGTAACCAACCTCTTTGGAAACAAGCTGCACTCTCCTACCTAAGGATACTTGTAGATGCCAATATGCCTAAGTTAAAGTTACAAGAAATGAAAATCATGCAAGATATGAACTAAAACTAAAATAACACTGATTACTACAATGCACTGTCTTGTATAAGATGTAATCACGCAAATCAATTTATAGATAGGGCTTAAACTAACAGGGTGTCTAGAACGCATGGACCTCAGCAACTTTCAATTTTCAACAATCTCTTAAATCTAGTAGAAGTCCAGTGAACTCCCGATGCCAAAAGTCTTCTTCTGGATACCAAGAAGAAGAAAGGTTAGTGTAGAGCCAAATATTTAAGAAAATTTAGGATGTTATGAATGATTATACATGTATCATCTTAATCAATGAAGGGCATTAAGTATTTTTTGTGAGAATGATGTTGGGGTATATTCCAATTTTCTAATGAGCCAGCCCCTCCTCTCTTACTTTCCTCCCTTACCTTCCCCCCCCCCCATTCTCTGCTAAGAATTGTTTTGTTAGCATGGGTTTCCATTCTCTTCCACCCTCTGTCTCCCTCTCTCTTTTCCTATCATCTCCTTGCAATACCTGATATGTCTCTTCATCTCCTCTTCCAGCTGAATCCCAACCCATCATTATCGAGCATATCATCTTACAAGGGGGTAAATTGAGTTACCTACCACATAATAGCCGGCACCTGAAACAGTAACATTGTCAAATACAATTTCCCTTGAACCTTGCCTAGATTCTTGGTATTACATCTTAGGATGAGAGAAGTCACATCTCCCAATTACTCCACCGGTATCTGCACCTGGTTCACACGCTGAGAACAGGTAGGGGTGCACAAAGGAACGTGAAAATGGAAAACATTGCATCCTTCACATCAAATACAACCTTCTTTAAAGACCACCTTCACAATCATATTTGCAAGTTTGGGATGAAGATTCAAGGTTCAACAGTGATATGAATTTAAATTATCTTGAACACTGTCTTAGGATAATCCTAAACTACCAAACGTCTTAGGTGGCATTTGTCCATGTGGGAAATGTCCTAGTTAGGTAGATGTCTCAATGGTAGTTTGTCTAGAGGGTGTTACAATTAGGGGGCTAACTGCACTTGAAGTTCAAGTGCAAAGGAAAGGTGCTATGGATTTGATGAGAAATGCAATATGTGAACAGCACTTATAGATAACAAGCCTATCACTGAGAAGGTATCAAATGTAGTACAACTTTCAGCTGTGAATTCAATTTGTCTTCATTTGCGATTGTCGGAGAAAACACAAAGTGATCATGTGCGTGATCAATTTGTCTTCATTCGTACCAATTACGTTACAAACACAGTGATGACGGTGGTATGTACATCAGTTGATACAGTAACATATTCTTAGAATTTTGGAAGTTTTTAAGTTTATCAGTAAAATACTCCAATTGTGCATATCAATAGAATTTACTCAATGATTTTGAGCTTACTGAGCATGTCAAATGGTAAAGAGTACCGGTAAGTTAGAATATGCATATTCTTTGATAAGTTGTGTAGTTTTGATATAATGGAACTGGGCATTTCAAATAGACTATTGCTCCCACTTTTCAAAATTATTGCCTTCCTTCGAAATTCAGAAGCGACACTAATTTGGATCATATTTTATTATATCCCATATCGTAAGATTGTTGCATTAGGAGTATACACAACAAGAAAAAGAATAGTTTTACTATAAAATACGTTTCCTGCCGACTACATCGGAATAGTTCATTTTTTATTGCTGACGTCACGCATAGTTCACTTTTCCCTAGGGAAAAAGTGAACTATCGTCCCAAACTGGCAAAATTCAGCAAGCATACAGGATTTCAAATGCCTCCGCACGGGCAACTCCTGCGGTGTCACGGCGCTCAAGCCATATGCAATTTACGCTGTGCGATAATTGCACTACATTAATGCAGTACCTGTATGGGCGGCTTAGCGCCAGCTAAACATATTTACATCCTTCAATGTTTAATTTGAACCGTGCAATTTTCTTTCATTTCTTTTCTGAATGTGAGATGTGAACGTGAGTATACGGTACATGCTATTACAGAAGTGTACAAGAAATGATACAGATGGATGTGATATAAAACAAATATACAATGACTCATTCTCGGAACAAGCTAAAACTATTCGCACTCAGGAACATCATTAGTACTATTCTCCCAAGGATGTTCCTTCGATGCGAATAGTTTCAGCTAGATCCTCGAGTGTCATTGTATATTTGTATAATATACCGTTGGCCGCTGATCAGTAATACTAGCATTGATATTATGTCATTTTTCTCTGCCCATTCAAAATAGAGTGAACTTGATTTTTTTTTTCAAGACAAATGACCCCCATACAAAATTATGACCGAAACACAAGAAAGAAAATATTTCACTATAATCATATGCAGCTCTCACATCATTTTTCATTCAACATTATGAGAAATTGATGATTTTGTATCTTTTTTCAATAAACCTAGTGGTAGACTGAGAACAAAAATTACATCTACAATACACTGACACTGTACCATAATCATTCTTTACCACAGGCGCCGTTCTAGATAGCATGTCTGATGTGCGTCATGGTAGTCGCACATCTAGACTCATCTTTAATTCTTCTTTGGGTCTGTTTTGTCAAAATTTTCTGCATTTTTTACAGGAACGGAGAGCAATTTGAGTGAGAAAAAGAGACATGGACTCAACATTGTTGGTTTGTATCATGCTGATGGGGCCAATTATCTTGTAATGCAAACAGGTGCGACACCACACTGTTAGGTATTATCATGTTTGTAAGTGGACTTCAAGAACCAGACAGGGTGGGCTGCACCAAATTTGTCTTTCTCTAACATTTCAATAAAAAAACACAGCTTCCTGAAGAGATGGACTTTGGTATGTTATATATGAAATGACAAAATGTTTTTAAAAGTAACGTAAAAGTATTTGGAGAAATCAATGGGAATTACTATAATCAAAGTATTATGCATATATAGGGCGTTACCAAATCTGTTTTTCTCCAACATTTCAATAAAAAGCACAGCTCCCTGAAGAGAGGGTCTTATTATGTATGATATGACAATATGTTTTTAAAAGGAGAGTAAAAATATTTGGAGGAATCAATGGGAATTATTTTAACAACATGTATATGTTTATATCAGCATTTTATAGGGATCTGCTCCTTTCACCATGAGATTGTTCAGCAACATTATTCCAACAGTTCCCATCCTTTCAGTACCAAAGGCATTATTAATCACCAAAAGTTTTAAATTCTATACAAAAGATTACAAAAGATTTTTTTCTCCATTCTGAACTTCAAAGGGGTTTATGGAACCACACCCTCACAAAAAACTATAAGTCTCTGACATACTTCTGCTCAGAGAAATAATGGTTTGCGACAGAACAGTAGCTACAAAAATGGTGCATTAGACTGAGCACTCAATTCTCAGTATCATGTTTTTTTTTACACCAGTGGTTAAAAACGATTTCCAATCCATGTAGACATGGTTACCCCCTCCCCAAAGAGGTATTCATGAAGGGGGTGTAGAAAGATACCCCTGTGAGTATACATAAAACATTATAAGGTCACCCTCCCATACTGCACCTGCTATGACCGATCATAGTAAATATGGAATTACAGAGCCATATGCCAGCACTAACCAAGTAATTTACACCACTCAAAACCAATCACCAAATCAATTTGGCATTTTAGGGAACCATGGGAATTCTAGTCGCCATCGTAACAATCATAATTATCAAGAAATTTCTTGGAGTCCCCCCTCAGGCTTACCCTCCTTGTCCTTCCTTTCTGGTCTTTCCTTTCTGGTCCTCTTTTTCTCAGGATTTTTTTCAAGAGTATGGCTCAAAAAAGGTCATCGTGACTCTCAGTCCAGATAGAATAACTGATATTAATAGGAAGTAGCAGAATGGTCACTTCAATAATTACTTCATTCATAACTTTTGATGATGTGCTACTTTGTATTTTTGTTCCTGGATGTTTGAAGCATCACTCATTTGGTCAATCGCGGTAGTTAGAGGGAACAGGTGTAATTGCTACTGCTAATATGACAAGACAGCTTGTCACTTTGGTCCTGGCAGTGTTAGAAATATTAGGCTCCATTGCTACACTCTGGGACCAGTGTTAAGAAAAGATTTCAAATTCAAAGTGGTAGGCCTCTTAGCTACACAGCATTTCCTGCCATTACATATTTAAGAAAAGTCACACATGGTGGATGGGGACACTGGACTAGATAGGAACACACATTGGATTTTGAAATTGTTGTCTTAATTCTCTCCTCCTCATCTTCTCTGTCTGTCTTTCTCTTCTCTTTCTCTCTCTCTCTTGAAATGCTACATACATTTTTCCTTTATAAAAGAATTAAGGGGGTCTGTATCATTACTGGAAAAGGCATAACATAAAGGAACTATCTCAATTTTGTCCAAATACCTCTATGAACCTTATGTTTTGGTACCTGACACGTAAAATATAATACTTTAGGCTAAATTTGGATGAAAGGCAAGCTGTCCGAAACCTATTGGTTGAAGGACTCATTGTTAATTACTCAAATCTGTCTTTTAATGAAATCTCGGAAAGCTGACAGCTATTTTGAAGACACAGGCTAACACTTTTCATTTAGTATTTCAAAATACTTCCCAGGCAATCAAAATCAAAATTAAATCACCATCAATTCTCTTTGAAATATAAAAATAACAATCTGACTTTGAGTGTTCAACCTCCCTCAAATGACATGATTTATTGAACACGTCTGTGAAATATGTGTGCACCACTTTCTTGAATCTGAAATTGTTTATCCTATCCTAACTATCAAATATGTTCATCCAGAATTGGGTGAAAGATTAAAGTTCATTAAAATTAAAGTTCCTTTAAAGACCATTTTGATATATTGATCATGACGCCCTAAAGTATTAAAAAAGCTATTGCAAACTTATAAAGAATACCATTACAGATACAATAAGAATGCCTACGAATCATATACTACACTCCTAACAGTCAAGTTACATAACATTTCTCTATACAATGACTTCCCAACTTTGATTTTGACATGCATATTCTTATTAAAAGCTTGCTACCCTAAGTACAAAATGCCATGAAGTTCATACATGAGTTTTCATCTAAGAGGTTTAATGGGAAATCCAACCGAAATAGACAACTACTCTAAAAGAAAGCAAATCAGAGAAGCAAACTGATGAAAGTTTCAATTAAATATGACTAAATATAAGAAAGTTATGAATTTTTGATAGTTCTAATCACTATACGTATGGGCACTTCAAATTGGCTAAAGCGGTAATGTCAATGTGATGTAGTGCCGGACTACTTTCCCATCAGTTCCGACATATAAAATGACTTTTAGAAAATCATTGCTCAGGAGGGTCTATTCTCTTTATAGAAGACCTATAATAATATGCTATCTATAATATATTTTGAGTAGTGCCCCAAGGGAGAAGAAACTTACGAGAAAAACAGAAATTAGTGATATTTTTGTACACGGCAAATGGAAGAGTTATCCACGTCCTACGTCGCAATCCACTGACCAAACTACCCATTTGAGATTCGCATAGACTTACAGCGTGTTTCCACAGAAAAAAAGTGGAACAATCCGGAATTGAAATACCGTGTCGCGGCGACACGGTATTAAACCAATCTGTTTCCACAGAGCGCAGCATGGATCCAGATCTACACAGGATTCCACGCGATCATATGCGGTTTGAACGAGTTGTTCTCCTCCAGCCAGACACGGTTTGTCGCTGTGTGTTTCCACAGCAGATCGACACGGCAAAAACCACCTCCCAGAGGTGGTTCTGATAATCCGTATCTCGGTCGACACGCTTGTGTTTCCACAGGAAATCGACACGGTATAATACCGTGTCACTTTTTTCTGTGGAAACACACAGTTAGTGATCTCATATTTCAAACATTCATAACTTCCTTACTATTGATCCGATTCATTTCAAATTTTTGCCTTTCTGTTTCAGTTATTTTTCTTTCATACAAATCAACTTGTTACAAGGGTTGGATTGCCCTTTAAGTATCCTCCATGGGGGTAACAATCCTCAATCTTCAATGATTCACCTTTAATCTTTAAGGATGTGAAGACTTCCAAACAGGTGCATCAATGAAAAGACTAGTATTTCATCCATGTCCCATTCATTCTTCCTATATCTGTTTACCGCTTTTCCAACAAAGCCAATGCGGATTAATGACTCTGAGATATTGTCTTGGCATGCTCATAACATAGGAATGCCCCGATGATCATATTTATGGCTCGACCAATACCGGATGAATTATCCTCTTTCAAGTTCAATATTCAGTTGAGATGAGATTAATAGGATAAGATAAGATGACAGTAGATGAATAAGATGTCAGAATATTGACAGCACTAAACATTCCTAGACTCAGTTGATTGTATGTTACAAGTACAGGAAGGTAAAATATCAGAAATGTTAATTCTTAAGGCAGTTTGGGGGCAAGTCCTCATTATAACAAAAAAAAGTAGTTAGGGTAATAAAATTTGTATGTCAACATAAAATGAAACCTACAGATAAAATTAAATGATTTTTAAGAGCAATCTTAAAACTGCAGTATTTCTGCAGTTTCCCTTGTGCAAGTCAGTTTTATTATTGTCACCAGATAATAATTTTAAAAATATCTACCTTATTATCATCATTATTGTATAATTTCATTTGCTAAATTACCATTCTGAGGAATGAATGAATCTTGAGATTGTAGATGCATGACATAATTGCGAGTAATTTTGTATAAAAGATATAGAACTGCAAGACAAGGATTTAGTCTTTTCCTTGATTCTAACAAAAAATCACAATATGACCTTTAAAACATGAAGGAAAAATTTCTCTCCACTTTCTTCAAACTGCTTTGCATTAAAAGAGAAATTGTGAGGTTATTCATATATCAAGATATGAATCAGAGAATAGGCAATGAAAGAAAAATGCATAGAATTTGTTTTCTTGGAATGTTAATCTCATTACCTATTTCAATAGAGGCTGACAGTGTAATGACTTGATATGTTATTTGTAATGTATGATCTTATAACATCCATAATGATACCTGATAGATCTGGAACATTGTTTGCCAACAGACCACGATGCATGCAGGAATTTAAACTAGATTTTTAGCATAATATGGAAAGGCAAACAATTGTGGGCATTCACAGCTCAGAATATCCCAGGCCCTCGGATTCATCACTGCCAATTTTTAATCCTCTTCGATTATACAGGGAATGGCGACAAGACATTCCAATCGCAAGTGGAGGCATAGCAAGGTAGTTTTAAACTTCAAGAAAAGGTGAATAGACCAGTACAAATCTTGTCTGTAGCAAGCCAGAAGAGTGTTAACTCTATGTTTAATGATATAGTTATACACCCTTCTGTCTCTGAGCAGATTAAATGTATTTATAGATAGCAACTCTTGTCTGAGAGTCTCTAAACAAACTATTACATTCACCTATGATAAGGTTGAGTGTTTTCCAACAGTCAGAATGCAACTTGCATACATTTGATGGTGCTATGTTAGTCAAACCTCTGACAGGTTTGACGGTCATATACTAGTTACCATTTTAGTACAAAATGCGTACAATTTGAATAGATTTGTGAACTGGTCTATTGACCTAATTATACATGTATCAATGAGAGAGGGTGATGTAACCTAATCATTACAAATTGAATACATCATCAATTCAAATAACTATAAAAACCAGAAGAAGAAGAACAATCAATAACATAATTTTCTTGACTCTTAAGATAGAAAGGCAAGAAAGAAAGGAATGAAGAAGAAAGAAAGGGAAAAAAAAGGGGGGTAAAATGGTCCTTAACCCTTTTTTAATCTCTATCGGATTGTGTGTTGTGTATGGGATAGGTCCTCGAGGGAGTAGCCACTGATTGAATGTTCAAATGTGAAGATCAAACATTGCTATGTAGACACATGCCATGTCTTTGGTAAAAACATCTGAATTATTTATGACCACCATGATGCTGTCTCTCTGATTTATCCTCTTCTCCATCCATATTTCTTGTTCTAACCAATGAATAATAAGTCCAAGAAATCTCATGATTTGAACCCATCAGAAATGGGTGTAATGTACATTGAGTAAAAATCCCAACTTGCTTAGGATCCATAGAACAGTGGATGTGAATTATTAGATTTGTTCACAGTATTGTCATTACCCTCAGTCTTTATCCTGGATTACATATCAAGTAAATGTAAACAAGTAACAACAGTAAAAGCGTATCAAGAAGAAGATGAAAACAAGTTTTCCATTTCTTGTTCCACAAATAGCAAGTTTGGGAGAGAGGCAGAGGAGTTACAATAAATCAAAATCAAGAGTAATCTTAGCTTTAAAATACATATCTGTGGTCCTAAGATTACAGAGTATTTCCATCTTACTGGCACCAGTGACTGTTAAGACAATTTACATGTACTCCTGGCCAGCCATAAATATACAAAAAGGAAAAGGTTTTGCTAATGGGGCATGAATTGCCCAAGAAATATTAACAAAACAGCATGAATTGGCAAACAAATTGGCCTAAAATTTACCTCTGGTTTCTTTCATTAATCCATTCATCATCTCTACATAACATTAACCTGAGATTATTGAAACATTTACACTACAGTATTTGTTTTTCTCAATTAATGTTTCAACTTTGGACTGGAACATAAACTCTAGTCTTTCAACCACTCCTGGTTGTACCTGAAAAGGAAGCTGATGACTAAATAAACTAAAAACTGAAATAGACATCCATGCAGTGTTACTAAATCAAGAAGAACATAACTGTCTTCAACTCGCTCTTTAGTTTAGTCTAAATTGACCTTTTAACATCACTATGTAGATGATATTCTGTGCAGCACATCCAGTTAACTCACATCATCTTGTTCCAGGAATTGGCCACTTATGAGTTATTCAATTATTAAGAGAATGACTTTTCCATACAGCATTTCCATTTCCCCCTATAAACTGCATAACCAAATCCCTTATGTTATCAGTCACAAGAATTAAATCAATTGTGACTTCTGGAACACAAGCATAATTACATACTTAAGTATAATGATAATTGAGTACAACGATCATTACCCACAAACATTTTCTTTGCATTGTACAATTTATCATCACTGAGAAAGCTATTATGGTTTGGCCATCAATCAGCAATAAACTGCTTTCTAATAAGAATTTCAAAGAAACTGGCTCTGTCTATTGTGCAGGAACAAGTTTTCACCTAATTTGATGTGAATTAACATTGAGTGGTGACAAATTGAATTACAAATGGACCCATGGACTTCAAAGTACACCCAGAAAATTGTAGAGTGTACTTCATGTCAACGGTCCTAATTTACATCAAGGGGTTTCAATTGTGATAATTGAAATAATAATAATAATAATAACCCCCAAAATATATTGAGCTACATTCAAGTTTGTTGTGTCAATAAAGCTTATTTTTCATCTATTTCATAGATAAGCTAATAAATTTATATTAATATGTAGCAATCAAAAGAAAAAATATATACAATGGCAAAAATGACTTTCATACGTCAATGACCTATGAATTGCAATTGGTTGTAGAAAAGAGATCACAGCACATTGGTACTGTAGAATTGCTTATTGTATCAAAGTGAAGAAATTGTATCGAAGTTAAGAAAATACAAATTTTCTTAGAATAGAGGGAAATAAACATCACTTAATCTAATCAATCAAACTTCTATAAAAAAAAATTAATGAACAAAAGTAGTTTACAGAACAATTATCATGTGCCCCCCCCCCCCAAAGGAAAAATAAATAAATAAAAGAGTCATAAGTATCAATGAATTAGATGAGACAAACAGAGTGGATTATAAACAAAATGAAAAAAATGTAGAAGAGACAGATATTAGAGATAACATGATTGCATGGATCTCCACTATGCCTTTGCCCAAATCATCGGTTTCAGCTTTAGCAATTATTTCGTTGTAGCATTTCAATATGTGAAATAGAGGTCATGTCTTTTAAATTTACTAATTCATTGTAGATTACAAATTCCTCCTTGTTTACAAATTTTTGACAAGAAATTTCTCAACTGTAAATTTCTAGTATATTTCACTCTTTTTGTAATTACAAATTCTCAAGCCATTGTTACACATCTGCTTATGTAACTTTCATATCTGCCTGTGTATATTTCATTGAAGTATTTCCTGTAATATACAACCTGCCTATCACAAATAACTATGTAGTTGTATGACCTAGGTTGAATGACCTACATGTATGCATCCCTTAAATGGCTCAAGTTTTAAAATAAATTATACAAGTTGTATGATGCAAACTTTCATTTGTGTTCATATTTGAGGAGGCGCAATGCCTCAGTGGTAGAGCAGCTGATCTCATAACCGAGAGGTCCCGGTTGGAAACCAAGTCAATGTGCTTTTGCCCTTTGGTAAGGCATTAATCCTCATTACCAAGTCCTCGGAGAGGACTTAAAGCCGTGGGTCCCCTGGTTGCTTACTTACAAGCATATACATGCTTCCTTAGCAGTCAGGTAAAACAATCATCAACCATTAATTAATCAATTAAACATTAATTAACGTCTACTTAATTATTGTATTGAATTTCCAATAGGAAGGCCATTAGTCAATGAGTAAATTTTGTTTTCATTCATCTGACCTTTGAGTACAGTACTCCCAAAGCTAATGTTAACATCCTTTTACATGTGTGCTATACACAAGTTTCAACTAGGTTTGCTTCATCAGGTATGAGGTCATAGCTGTAACAAAAGTGGATGGGGAAGAGAAAAAAGAATTGCACAGACAACAGACACACAGATAGATACACAGACACACAGACTAATTAAAAATAATATGCAATCAATACCACCTTCAATAGCAGAGGTATTGAAAAAGACTTTCACTTGCCATTTAATTTGTAACATTCTTCGTTCAAATCATATCAGAGAAATCGATGGAAACAAAGAAAATAATAAATTTTAAGTATAACATTGGCAATTTTTTTTCTTCTTCTCCTTTTTGTGTTATTCCCATCACCTACCTCATCTTTGAGCTGCTGTACTAGAGCATCCTTCTCTTTCTTAAGAAGCTTGAGTTCTTCCGATGACTTGAGACCTTTCCTATTCAGCTCCAAGAGGGCGATGTGAGCATCCTTCTCACCAATGGCTGCAGTCAGGGCTTCTTGTCTGTTTAAGAAGTGGAATACATTCAAAAGTTGTTAAAATCACTGAAATTGAAATTTAGATTACAGCTTTTTGTTTAAGTCATGTGGAAAATCATCATCAAACAAACATGAGAGGGAATAATATCTATGTTAGATTTTATAACATATATGCCACATAAAAAAACATATCCTGTGTGTAGGAAAGGACAGTCTATGATATTGCGTACCTGATAATGAAAATAAAAGTGCTATGGAAGTGTGTATATCAAGTGAATATGTAATGTTGGAGAAATATATTTTCAACACCCCAACCCTGAGAAAATGGAAAATACATTAACATGAACACATTGAAGAACAAACACACAGTAGAAAAAGACACTAATTGTATAATGTATTTTGAAGATGAAAGAGGGAGGGAGAGATGGGGAACAAATAATTTAATTTGTTCGACAGAGGATAATATCACACACCGCTTCTGTGTTTTCTCCATTTCCGCTCATGTGGCACAATACCTGCTCAAGCAGCTCAACACCAGTATCGTGCTAATTGACCTTAATTGGACGATTTGCGATGCACATGTTGTGTATCTATTCTGTGCAAAGCTAAACAATACAGACAATGAGGTCTGGAAAGATACTTAGAACATGTTGGCAGAGAACACAAACAAAATATTTTCAAGCCTGAAACAGTGACGTACACTCATATTTCTCATTATATACCTCATATGAATGACGCACTTGTCTCTCTTGTCTTTCATGTATGAGGGATATAAGTTTGCCTGTCTTGCGCAATTTGGTTATTACTCATGGATTTTTGTTTGTTCAAGTCCATAAACATATCCATCAAAACTTCCAACATCTGCAATCTTTGATTCCTTATTCACATCAATGAGATTGAAATCAGACAGACAAAAGACTAAAGACAAAGATTATTACAAATCACAAAGATTTGGTCAATTGTTGGTCAGTTTTGAGTTAGCTTGGCAATGTGACTGGGTATGACACTGACAATATTTTTTAAAAGACTTTTATCATACCTCTCCTTCAAGATCAAAGTATCAAACCAAACATCAAAAAAATGGATAATAGATGATGAAATCAGGACATGAAAAAGACAGATATGGAGAAAGGGTATCTCCACACCTTAGGGGGAAAGTTGTTATCTCATTTATTCATTCACGTCAATCACACGCAGCACATCTTTCATAAGCATTATCTCTGAAGGCTGGGTAACTCACTGATAAGACACAACTTTTGTATTTTAATGTAATATTTTATCTGCCAGGACCTGGTCACTGTCCGGCCTATACCCAGACGACATCTTGCCCTTGATAAGAATGTCCAGACACAGCTTGCTTTGATTCTCACGGAGCAAACTATTTGGAAATGTTAGTTACTTGGTTCATAATGAAAGGGTGTGATTATTAAGGTGCTGAATGATTATCTCCATGACCAACAGAAGTAAACGCCCCTCCATTTATTGTTTACCTTCCAACGTATCCTATCACATGTTATCAATCAATGTAATGTCTGAAGAATATCAGAAAACAATTCAGATATGGAAGGAAAAATAAGTTTTTAAAGAAGAAGCCATATTTCTCTCCCCAAGGGATGGTTATTATCTCTACATATAGATCAATGCCAATCACATAAGGAGGTTCCTTCCATTTATCATCTTCAGAAACCAAGTTACTTCCTGATAAAGACTGATTACCGAAGGATGAATGTTCTTTTGATACATCTCTTTTTTTTTTTAATCTCTAATGCTTGGTCACTGCCAAACATCACAGAGATATCTTTCACACATCCCTGCCACTTGGGTATTGTTGGCCTTTCAACACCTCAGGCGAGAGCCAACATATTCCTGTAAAGATATTAATTCTGTACGTACCCTAGTAGAAAGGGTTTTAAATTATGTCGGAGGACATTAATCCTCAACTAATCAACTTGGGTGCAACAAATTAATCAAAACTTTGCATTTAATTTTTAAAAATAAGAAGTTATGAAACTCATTAAAAGTGAATGAGATTGTAGTTGAAAATTATTCAGAGTAATTGTCTGACAGCCAGTCACATCCCCTTTGGTTCAGAATGCAACCAGAAACTCAGTGTTACTGGGGACGACACTGATTCCCTATTGCTTAGTGCATGGAATGAGATTTGAGCTATAAGTCCCTTGGTTACCCACATAAGATTTAATAAATATCCCTGATGAAATAAAATCACTCAATCACCCATCATATATGATCTTTCCCCACCCAAACCCTTTCCTCTAATCTTCACTATTCTCATCCCATCGACTTTCTTACAGACTCGATACCAGGTTAATGTAGAATGACCTAAAGCGATCACTAATACAAGCCAGCCAGCTACATGTACATTAATCACACAAAAGATAATATGCTGAGACAGTAAAGCTATCACTTGATAATCACTTTTTTTGTTTTGTTCTTTAGAATAGCAAATTGGCAATACTCCAAGTGACTGCATCCTCTGTGATGTTGAGCATGTTACTAAATTACTCATTCATGAATATCTTCATCCTCTTCTCATTATACACTACAAATCATTTGCCCTTTTCACCATCCATTAATATTCTGTCTCATAAAATATGTTGAAAATGCATTTTAAATCGAAACACAAAGATCTTCAATACTGTAGATGAATTTTACTCCTCTCCCCTTGTTTAGTGGTCAAAACCTGAAATATCGCATCACAAGTTGACATATATGTAGGATATATATATCTTTAAAATCATACTCCACCTACATCATGACATAAATATAGAACCAGATCAAAGACATCTTTTAACAACGCACGTATCAAGAGCCTTCAAGGTGACATTGTGCCCATACAATCATTTGATTTGAATACTTCCCACTCCTTGATAAATGAGACCTCATACATAATGTTTATGATAACACACGGAACGTAAGGAATTTTAAAAAAATTCTGACATCGGTATGATGTATAAATTGTGATATTGCCAATGTCTGAGGAATGTAGAACTCCTAAAGATATGCTTCCTACCTTTCATACATGCATATCATGGGAAATTGTGCTGCATATGTCATGTAACAGGTGAAAAAAGAACCAGGTGTGTCCAAGTGACATACCAATATTTATCACCTCAGGTATGCTGACAAGGTGTGTTTAAACTGCATAGCATCACACCTTGATAACACCTCTTTCTTAAGTCTTTGTCTACAATCTGTTTACAATCTGTCATCTTCCCCTCTTTTACAGATGTTACAGACAAGAACATGTTGATAATAGCTAGGGAAGTTAGAAATCACATGGAAGGGAGGAGTTCGCATGAATGGTATGGAGTAAGTTTAGAAGAATTAATACGATAGCATGAGATAATATCAGGCTACAAGTGGCATACCGGTACTAAATCAAGTGGTCACAATTTTAGTCCCAGCCTTTGCTATCACATAATTTGAGGAAATTATTGTAAGGTATTTGGTTTTCTGTGGAAAGGACAAAAACATGGACCTGGTTGATAAAGATGTCTTTACTGACATTTTAATTCTCCTCATGAAACAGAGAGGGTGCATACATTGTGTTGCCAGCATTAATCTGATGACCAAGGTACATGCCCTAATATCTCCACTTAACCTGTTCACAACTGGATTCTTACATTCCCATAGGCTTAATACAGGAGCCGCACAGTTCCAGTAGGCATTGGGTTGATTAAGTGCCATTGGCCCATAATCCACACCTATTTATCAGTCAACATGGAGGTGGGGTGAAAAATGAAATTGTAAGGCCTAGGATCCTTTTATCAGATGCTGTTTGATTGAGCATTATGAACTTACTTCATGCAAAGAGTCTCTTCTAGATGTTTCCTTCCCTCAACTTGTACAGCTCTTAGTTTGATTTCTTTCTCTTTCAGAAGGACTTGAGTTGTAGCAATCTTGTTGCTGGCCATAGACAGTTGTTTCCTTACTTCATCCAGTTCTCTCCTTACATCTTCAAGCTACATGTAGGATCAGAATCAAAAGACATCAGTCAGGAGATGTTACTACTATGATTCATAAGATACAAGTTGACCGGATAGAATATTTTCATTCGTGGTGTTTTTGGATAAGAGCTGTAAATGAGCACACTGTAAGTAGGCTTTGAGCAAAATGATTCACTTCTTGTATTCAAATGGCTGATTTAAACATGTATGGTCAAACCTGCTTTAGTGACCACCTGTCTACAAAGACCACATTTTGTGTTTCCCTTGGGCGGTCGCTATAGACAGGTTTGACTATATATGTACCTCTTATGCAGATGGTAAATTTTTTTCTCTCCTTTCCATTATTCACAGAAATTAATTTTCTTAATTTCCACTTTTAGTAATAGCATTCATTCTTTGAAAAAAATGTAGGTTTTATTGTTGAAAACATGTGAACATCAAGAAATTCTGGGGAAAAAACAAACTTCTTAATGAGACATCACAAAGCTTTGTTACGTACAGCACCTTTATACATACATTCTTAAACTGTAGATGAAATGGAATTCAAAGCTGCATATAAAACATTACATTTCTGCAGACCCCATACCCATTGTGACACTATACATTTCGACACTTCCATTGGACATAAACAGGGCAAAGATGGCGCCCTTCAATATTTGGGATTTCACTTCTTTGAGCTTTAATCCCAAATTCTTTGAAGGTTTATAAATGCAATTCCATTCATATCATGGACTCTAGAATATCTAACTAAGAATTATATAAAATAGTAATCATTAACAACTACATAGAAATTGGAATCTGTACTTTTAAACTCACTGCTAAAACTCTGATGGAACTTGAGTCATATTTCATATTACAACCAGAGCATAGTGGAATCGCTATTTCACCATTTTGACAGATATTGTTACTGCCCAAATCAGAGAAAATTACATATAAGTAGAGAGCTCTGGTCAAGTATATAATAAAATATATAATATTCACTGGGATTATTATCTTTTTTTTCTAAAGCAAATCTCCAATCAGTCCCGGAGAACAAAAAACAATTTCATACTCCCACAAATAAGTAAAAACAAGTTCATGTTGTTCAGTTTGCAAGACCAATGGGAACTGACATTCAATTTCCAGTAAGGGATCTCAAAATATGGACAACATTTATCAGAATTTAGAATACCAGATGCAGTCTTGGGAGAAATTTCCTATACATGGATGAACTTAATCTTTCATGAATCATGTCTTTCAAGATGCATAGACAGACCTGTTTTTTCAGCTTGGAGATGGCTTCAGTCTGTTGTGCAATCAACATTTCTCTGTCTGCCGTTATAGTCACACTTTCCTTTAGAGCCTCAGCCAACTCCTCTACACGATCTTCTTTCTCCTTCACCATGTCCTGTAAAGGTCAAAGGTTGAAATCAAGCTCATGAATAAAAGCTGTGATGGGAAATCAACCATACACTGCAATGTATAGGTCAGCATAGTTAAATATTATTTTTTAATTCATGCTGAAAAACCCCAATTCTATGGCTTTCGTGCAAATACCAGAAACTTTTTAGACCGGAAACTTTTGCAAGTTGTTCATAACGGACATTCTCACAGCAAAAATACTATCGTGAATATAACAATTTCAGTGTAATAAATTCCATCATTTTGTGACTCGGCACTACTCGCAAAAATCACAGGCGTTTCATGCTTGCCAAAGCTTTACAGTATTCATATTGTCACAGGACAGCATTGAATAATTTGAGATTCATGTTTACCTGTAGCTGGTGTGTATCTGATGATAGCTCTCCTTCTCTTCTCCTAGCATCCTCCAGGAGTTGAGCATTCTTGCGTTTCTGAGTCTGCTGGTCTCGCTTGACGGCTACCAGCTTCTTGTTCGCATCCTTCAATTGGCTGTTATGGCAAAACATAATCCAAAATGTTATCCAAGATATCACAAAATTAGAAACACTGCTCAAACAGCTTCATACAGAACGATGCAAGATGGAGCCTTATCATGTATTACTGGTCGGGTTAGTTCTTTCAAATTCATCATGCAGAGGTTACACTCTCTCAAACTGACATCAACATGGGTCATCCACTGCAAGCCTGAGTGGCTGCTAAACCAACTGCATGCCTATAACTGGTTTAGGGTGGCATAGCACGGGGCCAAACATGGAGGAGGTACCATCTTACTCGGTGAATGAAATGCAAATTAACAAGGTCAGTAATTAGGAGGGTGGTGCAGGAGTGGGGTCATAGTGTTTTCTTTTCATTCTATTTCCACCTCCCCCATCACTCTTTTTTTGGTTTTAACCATGTGATGGGGGGCACATGCCCTCTGTGCTCAGCTGCCACTGCATGTACAACATGAATAATGGGGAGAAAGTTAATCAGATATATTCATTGTCTTCAAACATCATTAACTCGACATTAGTACATGGCCTAGCTTGCAACATCAATCTACTTGCACAAGAATTAGGAACATAATTAAAAGCAGCCTCTAATTTTGGATAATCTTATGCTTCGATCAGAATTCATTCTTCCGCGGCGTATCGAGCTGAGTCTTTCAGAATGTAACATGATGTGTGGTATATTATCTGAGAAACTATCAAAAAATATTATCTCTTTAATCAACATTTTGATTTAATGGTTAGATGTTGATTAATGCCTCACTTGGATATAAACAACAGTCTATTGATTGTTGATTGTTTGTAATGTTATTGTAAAGATGAACATTTAACATAACAAAATACCAATCAATCTTTATGGTAGAACTAACAAGCTGAAATTTAACTATTATACATAATCCCCTTCAACATAATTCTTTTCGGGACTATTTTGCTTAGATAGACTTTATGGCACAAAAATTGAAAATTAAAAAAATAACATCTGTATGTAAAACAACATAGCACACTCACAACACAGAATCAGTATCACTCTTCACATCGAGTGTCATTTTGACTATCCAGACAAATATCTATTTAGTCTGGAATTAAATTGAGAAAAATATATTTGTCAATTTGTACCATGCAGATATATAAGATCATAGCATCACACATGCCAAATAAAGTGACAATAGTGCACGGTGTATAGAATTAAAACAAGTGGAGAACACTGACAGTATTGTAATACAGGGATGCCAGTCAGTTTTACTCACTGGGCCTGAAAAGAAGCCGTTAAAGCCCCATATGTGCTGTACAATATAAAGCCTGAAAAAGCCTGAAATGGGAAGTTGTCAGGGCCTGAAATCAGGCAAAAGCCTGAAGACTGGCATCTCTGTGTAATAACTTGGGTGTTTTTTTTAATAACAATATAAGATGACAACTAAAATGATGCACTGGGACAAAAAGTAATTATTGGTAGCAATTCAGGGGATAAACATAATTAAGATTGATTTTAGATAGAAATTAAAAAGATGAAATGATGATGCAATTGGTAGGTTAGAAATAATTAAAACCAATAACGAATTTGTTTTACTTCTGCCAATAAAAACAGAAGAAATTTACAAAAATTCAGGCAGTGTGCAAGTTCTTATGAAAAACTCAAACATTGAAATGAAATAAAAAATTTTGGAGATAATTATAATAATTATCAAACATATCCACTACATTATCAATTAAGAATTCACTTATGAATTTATTACATAAAATACAGACATGGACAAGAAACTTATGCACAGATGCATAATATCTACAACATGCATAATACATGACAGGAAGATCGGGCAATGACAAGGATACTTCATGCACAATGAGGTCAAAGGTCATCTAAGGTCATGACATATATAGGTCACTCACCCTGGGCAATGTTTTCTCATTATGCTGGAGGTTAAAGGTTAGCAGGAAGCAAAAGGCATTTAGGTTATTGGCTACAACTTATTTAGGAATAAAGAAGCTTCAGAAGCAACATGTGTTTAAAGTTAGCTTTTACAAGTTATTACATAATCATGAACAGTTTTGAACAATACAAGTAAGCATTTTCAACGCAAGGCTAACATTTGGCATAATTCAGGATCAGTATTTGTTTTAATTTTTCTCCTTTAAAACACAACATCAGTGAATTAAATCGAGTACATCATATAAATCAATTCACATCACTGATAATTTGATTTTAAATTCAAATCTAATGTCAATGATCATTACATTAAGGCAGTGATATTATTCACAAACACTAGCATAATGGCCAACAATAGCTTTCAATCATAATACAATTACAGATTTTAAGTCTGTTATAGCCCTGCAGGAACAGGTGTTGTCTATTGTACATGTAAATAATTTTCTCTTTACTTTCATACAAGCACTGACTTTTTTCCATTGTGATAGGTAGGCCTAAGCCTCTGGTATATACTCCAAAGAAGCTAAGACCCCCATTTCACAATGATCAGCTTTTCAGAGCTGAATTCAGGCCAGAAAGTTGGAGCCAGTTGAGATTTCTCTCGACTGTTACTATATAGCAAGAAAAGTGGACTGAAGTCAGAAATTCATACTCGTTACAAAAATCAAGCATTTTATATTCACTCTTTGCATTAATTTCCACTCAAACCAAACACAAACTCTTTCACTATTTCATTTTAATTTGCTAGACCTGCAGTTCTCCTTTTGTTTGTAGAATTAGTATTTTTGTTAAATCAACAACAACAAAAATCTTTAATTATCAAAAGATGCAGTAGGATACAAGTATGTTTTCCTTCATTGTCTTCGCATATCAGATATTCACAACTATGAAATTGACTTAATCAAGTAAATTCCACAGCAAAGTTGGCCTTAGTCCCTTTAAATGCTTACACCTAGCAACTGCTGGCCTACAGCTGGCTTGCAGCTGGCCTGCAGCAAGTCTGAAGCCATTCGCAGACCAATATTGCATACACTAACATCAAGCAACTCCAGTGCGATGATTAAAGGTGATCGAAGTTGCTGCTTTCATGCATTCCTCTCTTTATGCTCTCTACCAAGTTTTGTTCCATGTGCATATCACATGATTTATTTGTCATCATTTCAAATATTGCTCTAGACTGAAAGTATCAAAATCTCTTGGTGGTCTGACTTGCAACAATTGCTCCGACGACAATTTCTCATGGTTCTATTTCGTTAAAAAGTATAGGGTTAGGGTTAGGGTTGCAAATCAGGTTTAATGTTAGGTTTATGGTTACGGTAAGGGTTAGGAATAGTGTTGGATCCAGGACTGAAGGTAGGAATTCAGTTAGTGTAGGAGATTGCTGTGGAGCAAATGTCGCGGGAGCTAATTGTCTTGTATAGCCGCTCTCTCCTTATCTCTCAGTATGTCTACATGTACTTTATTCACATGCATAATTCTCTATTGATTCAAGATTGATATATCAATGTAACAATATCTTTATTGATAGTGTACTCTAATACATCTATTGCCTTTAAATCCATTTCCTGTCATATTTCCTTTCTTTTCTAATCTCATATTATCTCAAATCATATTTCCTTGTTTGCTTAATGGCTTATCCATGTTTTTGTTATAAACCGAGTGATTAAAAAAAAAACTTTTATCTATGTAAATATGCTCATAGTCAATAGTGGACTTTGAATGCAAAAGTTGTACCTTGCCCAATTTCCTTCTCCAGATCTCAGTGATCTCACTCATGTTCTTGTCTTTTTGTTAGATATAGAACAAGGGAATAATTGTCATATAGAGCACAACGGCATGTGTGATTATTTAGCCAGCTTGTATATAAATACTTCCCAGACAGTGTCTTAACTTTAACCCCAGACCCCACACTACACACATAACCCTCTTCTTAACATTAAACATATTGTAACAAAATTAAGTTCTATCAAGTGTCTTTGAATACCGTTTACCCCGGAACCATCAAAGGCAATAATTCTTTTGTGATTTTGTCACGTCTGTGTTAATGCAACATCAGGTTTTGTAGGGCAATTTGTGTTGAGCTGCCATGCAGTAAAAGTTGGTTGTGTTTGTAAAACAATGATAATAAAGATTTTCATCAACTTCACATACAATGTCAATTATTGAATAGCTTTCAAATAGTTATTAAGCTAAGGGATTGACTCAGCAAGTGGTCTGTGACATCCATGCTACACAATAAATTTTTATAAAAACCCACAGACGATTAAAAGATGAGTCATTGTAAAGAACGTTGACTGGGTTCAAGAAACCGCTTGGCAGGGTACTATTCCAGGAGAGCCCAATTATGCAACAATACCACACGACCCAAACCACAACCAAAGCCTTAACCCCAAATTTTTTAAAGAAATAAAGCCCAAAACAATTGTTGGATCATCGTCTATTATGGTGGATGTGTAACCTGTTACCCAACTAAATACTAATGGATACACGCACATTATGGCAGAGTTTGTGCTTGGTCCAACAGACTTTACCTACACATGCCTAAATTATAACTACAAAATGGTTTATATTCTCGCTTTATGCCTAATGTATGCATGTATCTAACCCTTGCTAATGCTATATCCCACTAAAGAACCCCTTTTATTTTATACCTCTCCAGATCTTTAATCCTCTTCTCCTTGTCGTTCTTCTCTCCTTCCATCTCCTTCATGATCTCCAGGAGCCTGTCGACCTCTGCATGCGACTTGCGGACCTCATCCTTCATCGCAGACACGGATCCCTGCAGCTCCTGGATCTCTTGAGCATGGGTGGACTCCTTATCTTCCTTCAGCTGCACAAAGGAGGAACAGGAATATACAAAGTATAGAGACAACCATTATCCATGGGTTCCAGACAGAATTTTTGAGAGGGCATGAAAATCATATACAAAGAGCTATTTTGTACCCTAGAAAAGCCAGAAAATGGTATGAAAACACTTGCAAGGGCGTGAATTCTGGCTTTTGTCTGAAAATGGGTATCCCTGATTATCATAATATATATTCAACTCTTTAATAGCTGCACATTGGAACCCTAAGACTGCCCAGTTGTTTGGAGTATTAAGGAGAATTATATTCCATGTAAAACTTTTTCTCTATGACAAGATAACATTGTTCCCTCAGTCAATCAAAGCGGGTAAAGGGTTGATTTCTACTCTTCCCTTACTGTGGAAAGGGCTGTAATCTTTCCTAAACAAAACAGTTTCATGTGGTCTGAATGATAGTCACGTGTTATCCCAGGTCTGCTTCCTTATCTCCAATCATTGGTAGAATCCATAAGAAATATTTCTTCCTTTGTTAGGGTTGGTTGGTAGATATAATTGCTTTGTTGAGAGGATGAAATTAAGTTATGTCCAAGTTGAGTATTATGCACTGACTTTAATCTAGGTGCCTTCTCTTTCTGTGTGATTAGCTAAAACAAATGTTGAATTACTGTTTCCAGATCTTTTGCATTAAAAATTGTTGAAATAACTTGTGAAAGCTAGTATGTCATTCATAGTTTCCTCTCTTTATTTTTACTTTTTTTTCTACCCGTATTAGCACTGTCTGCATCATATTGACTGCCAGGAGAACTAGTACATGTAGGTCTTTAAGTCATACACTTTTCTTTTACAAATCCTTCTTGTTCTCAGCAGACAATATGAACTATAATGTCAATTTCAAAAGACTGTAATCTGAAGATACAGCAAATTTACATCATATTTGACCTTACATCAACTGTCGCTCATACATTACTTCATAGATGGTGATTGTACTGTTGATTTATTTAATTAGTCTAAGATCTATATTGCTGATTGATTAATCACTATTATTGATTAGCAAAGCGAATACACAGTGGATTGAATCATTCACTGAGCAGGGGTAACGGTCTCATACATAATGCTATGAAGATGATTTTCAGTACACACACCATTCTGACATTATGAAGGCAGAGAAAAGCAATAAAAAACTGTGAATACACGTATATGAACTATATCTTTTCTGTATTATTCACTGAAGTGTATAGTATAGTATGGCATCAAACCATGCCCATAGCATTCATATGGTGAAGTACAGTATACACTGCATGTGTTACATCTTTCTGAGGGGTGCAAACTGATTTGATAGCCTATTCATTGGTAAGCACTACATTAATGCAAAGTTCATACAAACATATGAATGTAAGCAGAACCATAATGAGTGCATAACATATCAAGCGATTGATAGACTATAGGAATGAGATACAAGCTGGTATTTACTGATATACTTCTTGCTGAGCAGGAAATATGAAAATATCAATAAACAAGCACAGTAGTGTTACAAGACTATGGACTGGAGAATGGGTGTGGAACATTCAAAGGCTTCATGCAGAACACATACATATACTAAACAACATGAACATGTATAACATTAGTGTCGGAGATTAGGCTCTGAATGACATGTTGTATATTTCAATATAATTCTTTTACTTCCATTTTCAAATAATTTACACTCTTTATATTCCTGTGTCTTCAAATGAAAATATGCCTCTTTTAATTCTTGTTTTATGTTACCCACTTTGGGATAATTAATATAAGATTTGATATCAATTGAAAGGGAACCGCTAGGATAATTTTTTCTCAAAACAAGAAAATTTGTATCTTGTAAATGAAACAAAGTAATGAATTGCAATACTTCATTCAGAAGGCTATCGTGATACCACAGGAGTACCATGGCATATCGGTTTATTCACTTGACTTTTCATTGAGAGATCGAGGGTTCAAATTTACCCAATGACTGGCCTTCAACATGGCATTTTATCGGTAGTTGTCTCTGTCAATCTAGGTGTAAGTCAGATACCTAGCCAGATTTACTCCTTGAAAGGTAACTTAAGCCCAGGGTGTTAATTTCCCATTCTCTTCGGAAGTATGTAGAGGCGTTATGCCCTTATGTGTTATTTTATATTTAAAAAAGATTATTATTACGAAGTTATAGTATCTGAGTATTATCATTATCACGATAATCAATTAGTTAGAATGTATATGTAAAGATTAATTACTAAAGAGTAATACACTACTTATCTATCTTTAATAGTTTTTTAATATTAAAATACTTGATATATTGTTTAATAAGGGTCATAATGTCATCTTTGTTGAATGGGGAATACATATACATTTGTGAAGATCCGATGAATGTCATGCACATGCATCATGAATACTTACCGCCTGTAGTCTACGATGCATCTGAGTTAGCATGGAAAGAATGGGATTATATTGGGTAAAAATGAAAGGATTCAAAGGGATAAAAAGGGGGTCAATCTCAACACCCTGTCCACACCTTAGTAAGACATCACACCATCACAGTTTAGTGATTTGTTCTTTTTCAATCGTGCGAAAAAGCAAAATAATGTAGAGTAAATGAGCTGTCAAGCTAGACTGAAGTTTAAAATTAAATCTGCCACTTTTTCAAAATTATGAAATATGAAGGAATCGTAAAACCTTTTCAATTAAAAATAGCCCTAACTTAACTGTGCCAAAGCTACATATACACTGTAGCTGTAAATCGAAACATGATAAAAAAGAACCACCATACTTCAAGATATTTACAGGAAATTAAAGAAGAAGATTTTTTTTTTAATATGACTATCAGCTATATTTGTGCTGAATGTGTCTATAGATGACTGAGCTCCTATATGTATAAACATACAATTTGCTTTAAAGGTAAAGACCAGTTTTGGAAACGCCCCTCTCTCAAAAAAATGAAATGGAAGCCCTCATTACCAATCATGTGAAAGAATATGTTTTGACTAATACGTGATGATACAAATTTTGCCGGGAGAGTCAGGAAACCGCCTACTAATTGATATATTTGGTAAATTATTATATCTATTGGGACCAAATAGATATCGCGCACCTGGTCGCGTAGTCCCATATACATCTTTCTGTGTACAGTGCTTGTAACTTTACCAAGATTGGGCCAAATTTCTTATCATTTTGATGATTCCAGAACCTTGCAGTACACACCAATACTTATATGCTAGATGATCAACCTTTTCTGATCGATTCCACAACGTTTCTTTCACAATGCAATCGCATGACCAGAACTGGTCTTTATCTTTAATGATATTAACTTTGGGAACTTGATAATGACTAATACCTTTATTATGATCATGCTAGAAAAAGGCGCTAATCAACTTAATGCAAAACAATGTTTTACTTTGTCATATGCCTCTGCCCTATAAAGTACTTGCTTTCCACATCCAAATTCAAATAACCAATATTCTTGTTTCTGTGTGGCCTTTATTGTTTTCTCAATGATCACTTTCATGCATCATCAGTCACACTTTCAAACAGACCTTACTCAATATTTGCACCCATGTTCTATATTAGAGGATGGGGAGGGGGTATTCAAACTTTTTCATACTGATAACAATTTTCAGCATAATATTCACAATGAAATTCAGACAAAATTTCTATACTATAAATTCAGATCTACACATATGTTTACACCGACTACGAGATAGCGCAATATCCCTCACAATGTTCTATTCACATAGATTTGTAATAATCTTGCAACTATTTTTTTTCTTTGCCTACTGCACATGCATTTTTAAGGCGGAGCTTTTTTGTGAATGAACGAGGGTGAACAGGGGACAATTGCTCTCTAAGGCCCTACAAAACCAGAAAAAAGAAAATAACTTGGGTAAGGATATGAACAGGCGAGATAATCTAATACCCGGTAATTAAAATCGATATAATTACAATATAATGTAATTTCTAACAGATAAAAGGTAATATAATCTGGTTATAAGAAAGGAGGAAGTGTATTGATATTGGTAAAAATGTAAACAAATTGAGTATTATGAATGTGAAAGGGGGAGGGTTACTTAAGTATTGAAGGGAGAAATTTAACATGAAAGAACTATATATAACCCCCAAATATATTAATTTTGAGGGCAGTGTAAATCTAGTCAAGGTCTTCAATTCACAATAAATGTTTTATGAAAAGTAGGCGAATTGTCTGCATCATTGATAATAGGCTTCTATTCACCGCAAAATTGAATCCCCTATCTTATTTCCATCGCTCAAGCAAGCATAAACAGATACTAGATATTTTTTCCATTGTTACCGAAAAATTATATGTAACCTATTGAATAATTTTGGAAAAGTTAGTGTCCAACCATTTTGTGAAAATCACAACCTATGAAGTGTGTCACAGAGAAATAGGTCACCTGGACAATAACAATAATGTATTTCACAAGTATTATCGTATGAGATCTTGAATAGCAACCAGGATCATTTGGTTTCAACGATTTCGATTTGGGCAGGATGCACACGAAATAAGAATATAATGGAACTCGCATGGGTTTTCAGAGCCAAACCTCTATTGTGAATTCAGACCATGATCTAAATCAATTTGACATTGGTCTTACACCAGTCACCCACTCACTTTCTTGAGTTCACTCTCAGCCTGGATGAGCTCCTCTGTCTTCTGAGCAAGCTGGATCTCCAGGGTTGTGATCCTGGAATCCTTCTTGAGGGCTCCTGATGCTACTGTAGAGGCATGCTCCTTCAGATCAAGGAAAGAGGCCTGGAGGAAAAAAAAGACAATCAACCATTCAATGAGTAGTTCGGGTCTGACTTCAATGAGATCTCAATAGCTACTTCTAGCTTTCAAAATGAGGAAGGATATTTTTTTCTGTACATATGGTTTACTGATGTGACAAGGAAAGATACAGTTTCATTTGTTTTTACAATTCAATGCAAAGTTTTTCGCTCACTCTTCTGTGACTATATTTCGGAATATCAATTAAAACATGATAATTCAGTATGGATGTTAGGGGGAAAAGAATTGTTTCTATCAACTATTTGAACCGTGTATTATGTATTGAGAGCCAGAAAGGTATTCAATAATATCATTTCACATCAAGGTAACACCATTCTGGCTATTAGATTATATGCACCTTTGATTCTATGTGTTAATCTTTGGGACAATCCCTTTTACCCTGAACCCAACTCTACCTCCTTTTCTGACGTGCTCTTCTGAAGTTCTTCAGTCTGCATCTTGAGCTCCTCAATCTGCTTTGTCAGTCTCCCGATTGCTTCTTCCTTCTCTTTTATCTCCTGCTCCTTCTCAGCCCTCAACTTCTCAATGGTACGGTCCTTGTCAATGAGGGCATCCTCCAGACTGGACACAGCGCTATCGGAGCTGCTCTGGTCGGCCTGGAGAGCGGTGAGACGATCGCGAAGTGACAACGTCTGACTGTCTCGCTCCTTCAGCTGCTCTAGAAAGCTCTCGTTCTAAAGACAGAGAAAGATCAAGGAGAAGACCAGTTGAAAAGAGCGACAATACACTCTTAATATTACTGAGGCACATCACAGAGACTATCACATATATGAATGTTCAAATACAGTGATAGAGTCATAAGTCAGGCCTGTAACAAGACTAATAATGAAGAAGTGCATTGAGTACAACTGTATGACCTACTCTAGCTATATCATCATCAATTGTAACTCAATGTAACTCAACAACAGAACAACAAGGAGCCATGTTTCACTTTACAGCATCAGGTACGAATGCATATCCTGTGGACTGACTTTGAAGGCTGATCTTTGGTTCCAGAAAACAAATTGTAAGTAAGTCCTGGTCTTGCATGCTTGCTTGCTGCTTTACTGGACCAATTCCTAAACTGGTCATATTTCATGTTTTGGGTCCTGAACAATAAATAAAAAGTTAGCATTAAGTACAAAGGTATTCATTCACAGTTTCAAAGTGTGGTGAGAGAGTCAAACTCACAAGAATGCTAAATGAGGAGATAGAGCAACATTTTACAAGATACAGATTTTCTATGAAAATGAAAAACAGTTGCTCTAACAGTCGTACTAGGTAAGCACACTGCACGAGCATGGATCATATGACACTGCCAATTAGGAAAATGTGAAGTAAACAAGATATGATTACAAATGTATCAAAGATGATCAACAATGGGAGTATTGTCATACACAACTTCTAAAAGCCACCATTCATCATACATGTTCACAGGTACAATACATCTAAATGTGCAACAGTCATTAGAAGAAATGTCAAAGAGTAGAAAATCCAAAGGATTTTAAAAACGGAAATCTTTCTGATTGAGGTTCTGAGTAGTTATACATAGGTTATACATAAAATCTTGACTTAATTAGTGAGAAAAAAGATCAAACTGGCTTTAAGCCAAGATGATACAAAGCTGCATGTAATAAGCATGATTGTTCTCAATTCTGAACAGACTGGGCCTTTCTCCAATGGACACTGGTTTACAAAACCCTTGCATTCACTTCAGAACCTTAATCAGATAGATTCAATGGTAACGTTTCATGGGGGGGGTATGATGCAATATGGATCCAACTTGTCACAGACAGCTAGCTAACAATAAGGGGAAATCACACAAAGTGAAATGGTTTTTTCATAAAATGTATTTTTACATAGGTCCTGATTTTTTCATCTATTATGTGAGTTTAGTTTGTCTAATGGAAGTAGGAAACAAGTAAAACAAGAGGGTTTATGTATTTCACCTCCCAAAAGTAAAAAGTTGGAAGCACCTGCATAAAATGGACTTTCAAATCATCTTCCATCATCACAAAATATAACCTGGTAATTGAACAGAAACACAACAACATTTTGACAATGAATACAACCACATCAATGGCAGATTTACTATTGTGCAAGAAACAGCAAGATGGCATAGTACGTTGCCTCCATGGTTCAAACGGGTGAAATGGCAAGAAATGCAGGTAAAACTTGAAGGTAAATATGTCATGTATCCTCCCAATTCTCTATTACAAATTTTGTTAGGAAAAAAGTCTTATGAACCAAATTTCCTAATGTAAAATCTCTAGTAAAATATGAATTGAACTTTAGAAATATCACTGGCTAACATGAAATGGTGAGCCTAAAATAATCATGGAAAGGGTATAATCTCTTCTTCACCTCAAGTATGCACTCAAATAGATCCATACATATTCTGTTGATTGCATTAAGGTTTGAGATCCCTGATTGATCCTTTTGACATTTAGCTTCGAATGTTAATGAAATCAGGAGAGTATTTCTTGCTTTTCGTTTTATTAAACCATTTATATCTCAACACATACAATAAATAGATTCGCCCACAATATAAGACTGAAGAAGTAAATCATTGCATTGGAAAAGCAATGTATAATTTCATTAAATACATTTTTAATAAACAATTATAAAGGCATATCAAATTCTTTTTCCCTAGTTGACTTCAATAGGCAAATTGTTTTTCTTCTTCAATCTGTATCACCAAACAAATCAAATATGATGTCCTCTTTTGAAGGGACTTCACACTTCATATATATGCATTAAGACAAAATGCTATACAATGCAAGTTTTGAAGCCTGTACTATTCATCCACCTACAACATGGCCCCTTTGCCCACAAATATCAGGCCAGATACCGTTTCACTAGGTGCTCATATGTATGATTTGATTGATTATTGGGCCATCCTACATTCACGTTCATCCTACAGAACAAGACTATTTAAGATTGGCTAGTTTAGCAATTCAGACAATTTGTGCAAAGGTCCTCATCATACCTCTAAAAAGATGATCAGATATAAGTACGACTCTGCCATTTGCCTCAATCAAATACACAATTGCACTTGTAAATATTATTCCCATTACTTACAAGACTAAACTTGGAAAATGTGTAGGTATTAGAGATTGGGGATACTAAATACTAGTTAAAGTCAGTGTAAAGAATTAAGGCAAGACTATATTTTGCCGCCGCCGCTACAAATGCTATCCTTCGCAGTCAGGAAGTGGGAAATACAATCTCATGTAAATACAACTTGCAGGACAATATCTATATGTGGCAAGAGAATGAAGATGTACATGTATTTGCGATGAAGAGGAGATAACATTTGAGAATTGAAAGAAAATCATTAAAAAAAGAAATAGAATACATCAAGCATTTTACCAATTTGTTTCTTTGTTGCATTGACTTGTACAAGTAACACATGAGGTCTGGGAAACTGTTAATCCAGGAATTAGATTAATTTTGTTTGTTTGTTTGTTTTGCCCGACTGCTAAGAAAACATGTGTATGCTTGTAAGTAAGCAACCAGGGACCGATGGCTTTAAGTCCTCTCCGAGAGACTTGGTAATGAGGATTAATGCCTTACCAAAGGGCACTAGTACATCGACTTGGTTTCGAACCCGGGACCTCCCAGTTACAAGACCACTGCTCTACCACTGAGCCATCACGCTGCCTTAGGTTTGGTCCAACATTATCCCTCATGTCTTATTTTATATGACAAACACACAAAGGCTGGAATTCACAAAGAAGGTTTAATTCAACCCATGGTTTAAAAAAAAAAATCAAAATCATGGTCCGAGTCTCATTGTTGGTTAAAACAACCATAAATAAGAATATTATTGCCTCTCCATTGACCATTGATAGAGGACATAAGCATACTATGCTTATAAATAAATGTTTAAGCCATGGTTTGAGATAAACTTCCTTTATGAAATCAATGAGCCAACAACTTCTGGTTCAACAGCTTCCCCCATGCCTTATACATATGGCAAACACAAAGGATGAACAGAGCATAAAAACTTGCATTGGGAATAAAAAGTGTACATGTGGTACATGAACAGATGCTACTTACTTACCTTGTATAAATTACTGATGGACACACTACCACTACAAAACTACTCTGAGGAACAAATGCTTCAACTGTTTTCAAAAAGATCCCATGCAGTAAAAGCACGTCTTCAGAACAGTGCAACAGCTTCAGTTTCACAAGTGATCAAATATTTGTCCTTGCAATGAAAATAAATAAATGACAATCCTTGATGTGGTAGACATCTACCAGCACATCTAGGTGGTGGGCATTGATTACACATTTATACTACCATCACTTTACAAAATACAAGATGATGTCTAACACTCCTTTATCATGAAAACAAATAAAGTAGAAATGAAAGATGGATGATAGTGAAGAAGGGATAAGTGCAAAGATGGACGTTCTCCAAACAAAGACAGAATTGCAGGGTTGAAAACATGGCAGGGAAAACCAGGGTAACCTAACAAACACTTCTAAACACAACCATTACATTAATCACACTCTGAGGGTCACTCTGATATATATCTCAGGGTACTTCATGATAAAGATGGTGTTGACGAAACCTCGTACTTGAAGTCATATGAAAATGTTTACAATGGAATGCCTACTACTGTAAAACCAGAAACTTTCATGCATGAAATGTTCAGAAACTTCACAAAAATGTCATGACATGAAACAAACAAATCACAGCACAACACAATTTTTGCAATATGCAAAACTTTCTTGCTGTGAAAATAGCTCCTGAACATTTTGCGAATATTTCATGTCACAAAAATTTCTGGTTTACAGTACTCCCCAAACAAAGTGAAGATGAGACAGCATGATTCTGATTTTGACAGAAGCTACTAACAAAGATCTAAACCAAATGAACACAGGAACATTGAATGGACACCCCTTTGGTATGAGAGGGTGGGGAATTTTGGTCACCTTCACTTGCAGAATTTTTAATTTGCTCCCCTGTAGCTCCATTCCTTTTGACAAATCAGCGTGCTTTGAAAAGTAAAAAATAAAATAATAGATTCAATGAAAGAACAAAATATAAAAAGAAATCATAGTAGAGGATAAAAGAAGAAAAATAGTCATAAAAATAATCTGTACTGAGTTATCTAAATATCTGTAGCTTATACATTTTAAAAACCTGTAACACTGAATGATCATCATTCAAGACATACAAGTACAATTAAATGATGTTAGATTTTGGGGGAATAAAAATGCAATATAAAACACAGACATTGAATTATCTCTCCATAAATGATAAATATGTACACTCTTAAAGTTGAAATGAAAGTACTAGCAAAATAGAAGTAAATAGCTTATCTCAATATTTTGGATACAGATTTATATTAGAGCTTAATAATCTGGGATATGGCTACATAACCTTATAAAATTACTAAGTGCACAAGAGAAAAACAAAAAACGTTTGTATGATTTGAAAGTACACAATCACCTAAAGTGCACAGAATAATGGCCACTACAACTTCCATCTGTTCAATTTATCATCCTTCACAAAGCCACTTGTTTCTTGAAAAGGAAATTTGTCTTGTTCAGTTGTTGCATCGCTAAAGGACAATAAACATGAGCTACTGATTTTACATCACTATGCAGAACATTGTATATTTTTAATGAAGTCAATATTTGGAACTATGAGATTAAAAAAAACGTATACTACTAGGTTTGCCAAAATCAAAAGATTAACAATGAAATACAATATCAAATGTATCCTTTAATTTGTATCTGGTAGCATGTCTGGTAGTAATTTAAAAAAATCATAATATTTAACCAGCTTTGAACAAAACACTAAATAAATATTTTAGAGTAAACTACTTCAAACATTTCTGGGTAATGTATTTTTATAATGCACAAATGACATCAAGGACATTATTCCTTAATTCTCGGCTTAGCTTTAATAGACTTTATGAAGCCATGCATGCATGCATACATCTCACTAAGTCATCATCACATCAGCCTATCAGCTCTGGCAATTAACCATGCATGTCTGTCCATAACCTTTGCTTAATTCAATACAGATTGAAGCCCATCAGTTGAGCTGATGAGGAGTGCTTCTACCATGTAAACATGGGACACCTACATGAAGGATCCACTTCCTATTACATAACAGCCAATCAGCTCCCAACAAATGCAAACACAGATTCAATAGTGTGGGGCCGCTGCAATCAATAGATTTCTCTAACTATTAATGGTGTAGTGATAAGAACAGATTGGTGAAGCAAACATACTTTACTACAGAAGAGGTGTGCATACAGTTATTTAGGGTAAATAATGAAAGACCAACAAAAAAAAAGTGTTTATAGGTCTTTAGATGTACTAAAACAATATATCCTGAAATGCTATACTTTTATCTACAGCCCATGTAAAGTTATTAAGCTACAGCAAATTCATGTTGAATAAGAGATCTGTCACTCAAATAAAATGTTGGTCAAAACACTTTTGTGACCATCAGTTTCATTTTGAATAACACATTTGTAAAAAAATACTGATGTTATCAATTTCGTATTGATGGCTATTGGCTAATGTTTTAGCGCCACTGCACTTTTACAGAAGATTTCCTCATCTCAACCCATTAAATTGTGCTCAATCTAAGTTACAGATCAAACATTTATCAAAGCCTATGATAAAGCAGGCATATAGGTTTGAAATATGAGCTCCCTATATACTCTCTGGAAGATCATTTACTCTTTCGAAAGATCAAATGACAAGATAAAATGAGGACTACTTCTATCCCTCTCAAAGTTTACAAAAGTCTTATTCACACATGACAGATAAAACAGTCTTTAAAAGAAATGTCTTGCCAAAATGAAATTACATGAGCATAGTGCGAGCTCTATAAGTTTACCAAAGTCTTATTCACACATGACAGATAAAACAGTCTTTAAAAGAAATGTCTTGCCAAAATGAAATTACATGAGCATAGTGCGAGCTCTATAATGTAACATACGGACTACAGAGTACAACATAGGACCTTTGATGTATGTAGCTACATTTTTCACCCCACTTCCCTTGCGTTACATCAAAAAATTAATTCATTTTGCTGCAACATTTTAATTTTTTTTATTGTTTATTGAACCATGAGTGAATGAGGTTTAAGCCTGTATCAACACATCAATCCATCCTCAAGTAAAAGGGGATTCTCCTCTAAACGTCCTCCATGATTTCGTATTCATAAAAGATTCATCATCCTACTCTAGCCGGCATGTGATTCTAACACTCTTCCCACATAGCCGGGATAAGATTTCAACGTTGAAAGAAGAAATGCATTTCCTCACATCTAAATGTGCCACCAGCCACTGCTTTGAAACTAAGATGTGTCTCCGATGGGTAAAGGAATACTCCAGATGTGCATTCTCATTTACGTCTCACTTCTTTATGCTCCTTAGCCCTTCTCCTAGCCAACTTATTGAGGATACTGAACCTATCTTGTTAATAATTCAGAGCATTTGCATGCTGCATGATCAACTTTGAACCAAATGGCCTGGAAATACAAGATCATAATGCTCACAATCTTTACTTTTCTTTTCATAAAGTTTAAAAACAACTATCAATTGAAATGAACAATGTATGGGACATCAATTTTAATACAAATGCAGCCTTCACATTTAAAAACAGAATTGATTTATGTGCAATCGTGTCTTTGAAATATATTGCTAACACATTTTACCTAACATACAATAATGTTTGTCACAGCAGATAACTACATAGAAGAAAAAAAATCTTAACAGACAATAACTTTGTAATCCGTCCTGATATGAGCTTTGGGACTATCTGAAAAAGTAATCTCAGAAATTAAGTTAAGATTACTCTTACCTTTCGTTGGAGTGTAACTATCCTTCGTTCTTTAAGTTCATTCATCTCTCGAAGCTCATCAGCCTCTGAAGACTGCTTGGATTTGTCAGTGTTAATGGAAGTCATAACAACCTCCTGTTTGCTTAGTTGGTGCTCCTTGTCCTCCAACCGAAATCTTAGGGCCTCCACCTACATGGAGTCAAGATGAGGAGTTCATAAATCAAATTCAATTTGTTGATGTCTAATGTAGACATTACCTACACTGTACATGTATGTGGGGTGAAAGACTACCCCAAAATATTATACCTTCCGACCACACTTAGTAACGACAGAATGAAACAATATGATTTGCATAAAACTCAATAGGTAATACTGTGAAGAAAAATTATCACCTTTACTATCAATGTTATTTTTTAATGTAAAAATGACAAGAAGCTTGATGGCTCTTTGGCCCATAAACATACAATCTGTCAGAGCAGTTGGAATCATGAAATACCAAAAGATAGACAAAAGTTTCATGTCCCTATATTTTGCAAAATGTATTCTTTACATTCCTTTCACAATTACAGATGCCATTCTGTTCCCCCACCCATCCTAGGCTAACGGCTAGAACTACCCAGTTTCCTACATGGTAGATCTCTCTCAGAGCACTCACATCAGCTTGCAGGATACTAGAGTGTTGTTCTTTGGCAGCTAGTGATTCCTTGAGGAGATTAATATGAGCCTGTTGGTCTCTTTCTTTGTGTTTCATTGCCTCAAACTTGGTCAGGAGGGCCTGCAGCTCTGCTACCTTGAGGCTCAGCTTTCCTTTCAGTTGGTCAAGCTAAATCATGAGAGAAAGGCATGTAACTAGATGAATAAGGTGGAATATGTTGAAAAGTGAAAGCTTCTATGGTACTTGTCATATCAATTTATTCAGACTTACAAATATTTTTATCCGACTATTCTATAAATCTCACGATAGATTATATCTCAGAACTGATTTTGATTTTGATTTTGATTTTGATTTAGGATGGATATGAACATCATCAACATGGACCAGGATTCATTAGAGCACACAAAGTTTCCTGACATTATTATGCACCTGCTCTTCATTAAAAGTTGATAAAAAGTTGTGATAAAATGCGGCAATTTATGCAAGTGGTTTCCAGATGGCTGCATGGTAAAAACTTAGGCAATGATGTTCACCGAAAAAATGATGACTGTGATAATAATAAAGACAAAGCATATTCTAAACTCTAAAAATAAACTTTAAAATATAAATATCTTGGCATACTGTTGCCTCAAAGTAAATTTTAAACTCTAAAACTTAACTTTAAAATACAAAATATCTTGGTATACATTTGCCTTTAGTAATATTGAATACCGGTACATATACATATTAGTAAATATAGGTTTAGGTTTGAAATTTAATTTAAAAGCATGCTATAAACCTTGATCTTTAATCTTGTGCTGCTATCATCTGCCTGTCCCACAGTGCCGTTTGACCTTGATCCAACATTGTCATCTCGATTCTCCTGTAAACAGGTAATTGAAAGCACACAAGTCCATTAGTGTCAATGCCACATCCTCATTATCTCTAAATGCTAAAAAGGATGATGATTGGCAAAGGAAATTCTTGTGTCTACTTCACAAGGACAACATTTTCGATTGCCCTTTTCTATCAACGAGAGAAAATAAAGTGTATACTCCTTTCATATCTTTGGTCGATATCAATGTCTTCTTTCTTTGTTTTTTCTTTGTTTTTTCTTTCAAATTCCAGTTTTTATGGTATAATGTATACAACCATTATGGATCACACATTTAACAAATCCTACATGTTCCTTTTTGAGTCATCCTGAATATAAGTAACTCATTTATAAAAACTTTAATAAGTTTTAGATCGAATAATTCATTCATATGTAAAGTGCTCAACTTGATTTGAATAATATCATTTGAAAAATGAAGGAAAAAAATGAAGAATTCAGAAAAAAGAAGGCTATAATGTTCTTACAACCATTTAAATTTTATTGAAGACATCTTTAGAACAATAGATGCTAATGAGGACATATTATTTGTAGCAAGATGATTTGCAATTGTACCTAATACATGTGGATGGGACAAATCTGTGCTTTTACACTGATGTCCTTCCAGGAATCACAACACCTTTAAGTAGCTCGATAGCTCCGTAAAATTGCTTTTTGTCTTCGATTCATAATTTGTGCACTCACTGAAGCATTCAATGCAGCCATGTTTCAACTCAAAACACATCTGGCAGTTTGATATCTACTCTAGATGTATACTATGATCATTTTCTATATCCCCTTCTCTGTCTAGTAACAAAATGTTACTGTCTCTCTCTCTGTCTGTCTGTCTGTCTGTCTCTCTCTCTGTCTCTGTCTCTCTCTCTCTCTCTCTCACTCACTCTCACCCACTCTCTTTGTTGTTCTATAATTCTTTATCATTTCATTGTATTATCTTCTCTCTTGTCTAATCATCTCCCCATTTTCTCCATCTTTTTCTTGCTCTTTCGGCCTCAAGTCTTCTCTTTCATCCACGACCTTCTCCATTTGTCGTCTGAGAAATCGCCTCCCCAAAAAGATGCACACAAAAGGGCACTTTAAAATCAGCTTGCTTTAGTGCATCCTGGGTGTAATAACTGAATTATACAGACGACACATTATATTTCTTCTCAATGCCTGAGGCCAATTGAAACTCCACACGGTGGAGATAGCTCAGGCACTTTTCCACAGGCTTCTTATCATGTGCTGCCACATATGTTTGAATTACTAATGGAGTAATTTTCTGAAGACTCTATACCTGGACAGAGAGCATTTGACATTTCTTAATAGGAAATATAAAGGGAGAAATGGCTTGAGGATATAGAACTGAAAAGCAATAAGCATATTTTACCTACTTACTGTATCTTGTACATGTAGGTACAATATGCCTACTGCCAAAGTTGATGATGGCGCAGTAATACAAGTTACATGTATGCTTAGAACTCTATCAGACAGTTTTTGGACAGCACCTACTCAATCGCATCTAATCCTAGTTTCTAGACACCATCAAATCAATTATTACCAAATCTAGTTTATAAACACCATTAACTCAATTGCAAACAACCCTAGTATTTATACACCATCAACTCAACTAAAAACCAATCCCACTTTTTTTTTAGATATCACCTACTCAATTACATCTCATAGTTTTTCAGACAACATCAACTTAGACACTGTCAACTTTATTTCCACCAAACATAGAAAAGCTTACATTCATGAAACTGCCCATCTCCTTATCCCTCTGCTCCAGGAGCTTCTGAAGCTTGATGACCCTAGTCTCTGATTCCACCACCTTGGATCGCATCCTATCCATGTCCTCCTGGTCTCCTTCCAGTTTCTTGGTGTTTAAACCTTTACTCTGGAGCATCTCTAGTAGCTTCTTGATGCTTTCGTCCCTGGCTGTCAGGGTCTGCTTCTGGGTTTCAATCCTCAGCTCCATCTCTTCCAGGGTCTTGCGGAGGAGGAACACTTCCCTGGAGACCCTGTCCCGTTCTGTCCTAAGATTGTCCACCTCATGCTGCAGGTGGCCGACTGTCCCCTGTGAGGAGCCACCGTTTGGAACGTCCCCATTGGGTGAGTGTCGAAGGTTGTGTTCCCGATGCTGGAGTTGCTCCTTCAGCTCCCTTATTGTCCGTAGGAAATGCTATGGTGAAACAATAACAAAGAAAGACATTAAAGTTTTTGTCACCTACACTGTTATTTTAAGTGTGTGCATAATATAGAATATGCAGCACCATAAATAATATGCAACTCATCTGTAAAAACTCACATATTAGTACGACATTTCAACAACAGGTAAACTGCCAAACAAAACAAGCACTTTCTCTCTTAAAATTGACGTAAAGAAGACTGTAAATTTGAGACAGACATACATGTATATCACAATATGTAAATCTGTGGAGCATATTTTTTCCACTAAATCATGAAAAGTTCAAATTATATCTTGGAATCCTCAGGGGATGATACTTTAAAGGGGTACTAATTGTCTCAGATGTCATTCAAGATGACTGAGAGAAACGAGATAGCCTCCTGCATTATTTAGCTATGGATAGCAGAAAGCATTAATAGTCTCCAAATACAGACTCTTGACTAAAAAAAAACATACAGCATACTGCTGATAAAAATTGTGATTAGGGAGAAATGCGCACCTCTTCAAGACAAACTCACTTACGGAGTCAAGGAAGGATACAAGAACTATGTATAGTTCTTTGCTCCAACTAATTTCCTTTCCACAAGAGCATTTCAATTAAGTTATAGTACTTAAAGACTAATCTGATAATTATACATCTCAGAGACTCTACATGCAATATAGAGATAGACACAGTATCGACTCTTGCTGTATGTAGGTAATTGAATTGGCAAATGAGCAGCTGGCAAGAACAGTAATTTTTTTCCAAGAACCCTCCACATTGTGAATGATTGCATAATCAAAGTTATTTTTCATACCAACTTAGCATATGAGCGTAAATGTGATGAGTAATATTGTGTAAGGCCATCACAACTGAATATAATTATGATGATTATGATCCCTATCAAATCACCATAACCCCTTATATATACATGTACATGAATGATTTTTTTTTTAAAGAGATTGCAATCATATTAATGGTTTACTAGCTACCGCACATCTCTCTCTCATATTTTCAAACTCTTACTGATATCTTAAGTTCATAAACATTTTTTTCTACCTATTCAATTCAACAATTCCTCCCAAATTTGTAAATTTCATTATATGTATTCATAAAATGATCTTAAAATGAGCAATCTATCACTAAGTCATCATGTTGAAAAAGGATTGTACATCAAAACATATTCTTAACAAATAGTTCAGAAGTGATAGATCCATACATTCATTTACATAACAAAATACACAAGTTACATACATCTCCCTATACAAAATAGGTGTAGAAGACTGGTAGGAAGACCACACAGAGAGCAAGATAAGGAGGGGGGGGGGTAAGAAAGCAAGACAAGACAGAGTGATGAGAGGTAAATTTGATTTGAAATGAAATGCTAAAGGTTACTAATTAAAATCTGCAGTCAATAGAAGCACGCAGTGGGCAAGGTGATGATGGTACAGTGAGTGTTGTGACATTGGATCGTAGTAGTAGGATGATGATGATGATGATGCACGGAGCAACCTTATACCCAGGAGCATGCCGTGCTCTTTACCCAATGTGTCATGTGGTTGATACCTGTTTCACTGATAGACAGGCCACTTAAGTGCAATAGCAAAGTATTAAAGTGATACTGGTAACTATGATTTGCCCCCTCCCAAGAAAAAAAAAAGATTAAAAAAGACAGAAAATGAAGTATCCATTCAGTGAAATATTCAAAATATTGTTTCTTTAATTTCAACTTTTTTTAATGAGAAAAAAGGATGGTTGAAAATTATAAGAAACATTATATTTTACTTTACATACTTATTATTCTCATTCATGCCTAAATTTAAATTGCTTTGTGAACAAAGGCTTAGGTAAAATTCCATAAAAATTCTGGATGAATGAAAAAAATTTGATTGGGTATAAGATTCTGAATGGATTAAAACTATATTCCTTCTTAGTAAGCATGAACACTTCTTCCTTCATCAGACAAAATACTTGTCCTCATTTCTAACCAGGAATTCCTCGACTGCTGCGACTTTTTGACCCCTCGCAAAAGTACACATCTTGAAAGTTTCAAACTGGTTATGTTGTTCATGTGCCGCGATCAATGAGAAATGAAACCAAGCCTGTATCATTTGATATGCATGACCTCCTTACATCACATAAATGGGTTTCAGTCTAGAGCTAGCTGCTGGCCAGGCTCCCTTGGTTAGCTACTCTGCTAGATGGCAGGACTATGAGATGGGTGAGCATGTAGCCTAATGAAATTCCTGTATTGATCTGGATATGTGGCGTTGAGCAGTCTTATTGATCCTCCTATTTCTAGCTAATCCTGCGCAATGGTGAAGGACATAGTCCCCTATCACTCAACCTGCATACATACGATCAGCATTACAACAGTGCTATGTGCCAAGTGATATGCACTTCAGAGACAAGCACCAGGGAAGGTTCAAATCTTGAATGGATTGTAACCATGCTTCAGGTTCATTTATGGGCAAGACCAGAATATCAAAGAAATGTCTCTTGGCCAGCAGGATGCAAATTATAATATACAATTTCATAGTAACGTACCAATATTAATTGTTTCCCAAAGAATCTGTGACTACATATACTTAGGCATAAACCTAGATCATGCACTATCGTATAGAACCATATACAAGCATGAGCACCAGTTGGAAAAAAATTAATAATGAATAGTCAGGTCATCTTTAAGCTTCAAAATTCCCTCAGGTAATACGAGAAAAGGCATACATGTATTAACCTCTAGTAGAATGTTGAGTTCTGGGGAGAGGTGAAAAATGTTTTGTGAGCGTTTTCATTGTTATTATGCAAGTATGGAAGAACATCAGAGAAAAAATGTTCCCTGAAAAGCATGGCTCTTCAAATGCCTTCATATTCTAAATATGACATGTAACAGCTTAAAAATGAGGACCACATTTTTATGCCACATGTTTGTGTAGTCCCATAGTATACATCTTTCTATGTACAGTGCTTGTTACTTAAACGAAGACTGGGCCAAATTTCTTATCATTTTGATGATTCCAGAACCTTGCAGTACACACCAATACCAATACT